>JAQZBX010012540.1:17551-41160 GCA_029593785.1 Cabassous unicinctus
TTTTTTTGATGGTGTCAAGCAATGTGTTAATTTGATGGGCTTATTGAGTTGGTTATGTTTTCTTTGTGCTCAAGGGTTTTATTTCATTTTGTTTTGTGTGAAGGGTCCCCTTTGGCACTTGGTTCTACATATTCTATATTCTTGCAGTAGTCCTTGTTTCCCTGAAAAAAATTTTTAAGACCATAGAAAAGGAAAGAAAGAAGAGTAGAATAATAATAATAATAATAATAATAAATATACTAAACCAACCGTAAAAGAACTAGGAAAAATAAGTAATGAGTGTAAAATCAAAAAATAATAAAAATAATAAGATTTAAAACTGTGGGATAAAAAGTTGAAACCAGAAAAAAATAGAATGAAATAAAGCCCAGAAAGTTGAGAAGAGAAGAAAGTAAATAAAAACCAAACAAGAGCAGGTGGAATGAAAGAAAAGGAATGTAATTGGGGGAAAAAAGGAAAAATATAATAATCTAAGGGAAAAAAAGGAGAAAAAAAAGCAGTATAAACAGACTTCCCTCTTTGGCCCTTAGCAACTGTCTCTGGCTGACAGTGTTCACCAGTCAATTGCCCTGCAGCCCACGTTCCAAAGGTAAGATACCTGATTTTGGAAAATAAAATAAATAAATAAATAATATTATACATATAAAATAAGAAATCTAAAAATAAAAATAAAAAAATCTCTCTCTATAGTCTCCTTTCCACAAGATGCCAGCTCGGTCACTGACAACCCGCTGGATCAATCTCTGGATGTCTCCTCTTCAAGGTTTTTTGGTTATAGTTGATAGGCTGCCTCTACCTGTTCTCCTATCCCTCAATCTGGTTAGGCTTTTTTCTTTTTCTACAAGAAGTTACCAGGGATTGAAACCAGGACTTGACCTATGTAAGGCAGGAGTTGAAACTTAAGCTGCACTCATTCCACCAGTTAGGTAGACTTCTAAAGGCTTTGTCTGCCTCTCCCCACTCTTTAGCCCCAGTCAAGTTGGACTTCTGATAGTGTGGTAGGTGTTTTTCCTGGCTTCCTTCTCTCCAGACTGTTAGGTGCCTGTCAGCCCACCCCTTCACTGGCCCTGTTCCTTTCTGTCTCCAGGGGATGGTGGTGTGTGAGAGACTCCCTGATCAACTCTTCCCTACACTCTCCCTCTAGCCACTTCCTTGCAGGCTGGCATCTTTATTTTATTTCCTCTGTTCTACCCACCCTATCTCCCTTGCCCCATGCACCTCTCTCCCTTTGAGTTTACTGTGTGCCCATCCCACACCTGTTTGCCCTTCAGCTGCCCCAAAGTGTTGTTCTTTTCAACCTCTACTTGTCAGGATTGCTACATCCAAGATTCAAAGCAGGCTCATTTGGCCAAACTCGTTGAAGAAAAGCCAGTTTCTTCCCTCTGCAGGAATTTACTCCACTCAGGGAGGAAGACTTCCTTTCCCTTCTCAGTTGGCTGAAGTGAGCCAGTGGTTTTATGAGGATACCTGAAGGTGGGGAATATGAACCTTTCCAACACAGAAGCAAGTAACTCATGGTTTTCATTTCTGCCTCTTCATATCTTTGTCCCTCACTTTCCTGGATTATATGCAACAATCTCCTGGACTGCACAAATCCCCAAAGCAGATTTTTGCATTTCCTATGTTGTTTTTGTGAGAGATTTGATCCCTGCCTACCTACTCTGACCTAACATACTTGTTAAAAATCAGTGAGTCAGGGAGCAAATTGGAAAAGAAATAAGAACCTTGAAAATGAGAAATCAACATATAAAAACCTATGGGATACAGCTAAAACTGTGCTGAGAGTGAAATTTATAGCCATAAATGCTTATATATAAAAAAAGAGCTAAAAATAAAGACCTAACTGCACACATGGAGGAATTAGAAAAAGAAAAACAAATGACTCTCAAATCAAGCAGAAAGATGGAAATAGCAAATATTAGAGCAGAGCTAAATGAAATTGAGAATTAAAAAATGCTAGAAAAAATTTACAAAACCAAAAATTGGTTCTTTGCGAAGAATAATAAAATAGACCTACTTTTAGCTAGACTGAGCTTCAACTTCTGCCATATAATGTAAAAAAAAGTGATTAAATCATTTGGGGATTGCCTTAACCAGTAAACCCATTATTTCAATAATGATTCATATCGCAATTCCAAATTATGAATATTTTTACATGTCAAACTTCCAAAGAGTCAAAAATTTGAGACTCATATACTGAGGCTGTTCCTTCCTCCAGAGTTGAAGACTGTTTTTCTTTTCACATATGCTTTCATCTCAGAGAAGGAAATGGAAGCAGAACCATTGATTGTTGCCTAGGGATTTCATTATTTCATCAGTGAATTTGGTTAATATAACAATGGTTTACAGGCTATTAGACAGGAACACTTTGGATTGTAGAATTTCTATGAGTAGTTATTAATTTTAAAGCCCAGTATGGAAATCCAATATGTGAAAATATTCTCTAGAGAAGATGAAATTTCATGTGGAATAATAATGGGATAATTTTTACTAGACTATTCAGGGGTATTTCTGACATGATAGCATAACAATAAGAGCATGTATTTTGATTATGCATGATTTTTCTATAGGGATAGCTTATGTAGGTAATTTATAGTGAGATTGAATCTTCATTAATGTTGAAATTCATAGAATTAGTCATCATGCATATATGTTATTATAGAAATTCTATTATGTGAAAGGAGAGAAGATGAGAATTTTCATAGGATTTTTGTAATAACAATTTGGCAATGAAAATGAAGTTCATCCTCCAGAAAATTATGTGTCAGATAAACTAGAGTTTAATCAGAATTGAATCTCTTTACAGAGAGTTAAAAACCATAATATTGGTATAAATTATGATGCTTTGAGGTAGTATTTGTAGAAAGATACTGTTTATGTATGCTTTGAATAAAAGTCTTTATGAGTTCGTGAACTAATACTAAAATTTTGGAAACAATGTCAGTTACATATCTGAGCACATTTATGACTTTAGAGGGGTAAGTGTGCAGGAGGAAAGAATAATTCTATGATAGCAACAATCCAAAAATGTTATTGGTAATCTTTTAAATCTCTCTCTCTCTCTTTCATGCTCTCTCTCTTTCTCTCTCTCTCTCTCTCTCTATCTACCTACATATATACATATATATATGAGTTCTAAGCAAATATTTGTAAATGTTTACATTTTAATGTAAACAATGTGAATTTATGAAAACAATAAAAATACCAATAATGAAACATTTACTACATTCTGGACAATAACTTATGGCACTGGCTCTCAAACACGGCTGTACATTAGGATCACCATTGGCCTCATTTGTAGAGATTCTGATTTAACTGTTTCTAGAATATAACTAAGGCATCAGCATATTTTTAAAGGTCCATGGTAACCAAAATAATCAATCAGTATCAAGGCACTCTCCTAAGTACTGTCTCTATGTTACTTAATATATTTTCTTAAAACAGTTATTTGAGGTAAAGCCAATTGTTTTTCCCACTTTATTGATAAGTAAACTCCCCTGGTATTTATTACATTCTTCTCCCTACTTTTATCCATTGTGTTTCCCCAAGATTATATATTTTGGTGAGCCAAGAGAAATTAATACCTGATTTTCTTCAAGGCAATTGAAATTGATAGAACAGCAATCTCTCTACCAGGAAGGATTGGCTTGAATACATATTTGAAGTGTAAAAAGACAGCTGGCTTTACACAGGCCTCAAGACCCCCTCCTATCTCAAATGCCTCAGGTATAAATAAGATGGTTGAATTTGATAACGAATCAAGGGTTCCAGAATATGTTGATTATACACATATATAAGCAATTTTCCCAAACTACTATACAATGGAGAGAAACATGGCAATGAAAGACATCCACTGAAAAAACTTCCCTAAGGTTCTGTGAATAAAAATACAAACCCAGTTGCTTAGAATGTTGAAGGATGGTGGAGAGTAGAGAACTCCCCAAACTCTGAATTGAAGAAAGAGAAAGATATCAGGAAGGAAACTTCCACCTCTGAACCCATCAGTCCTCTCCCTCTCTTTCACTCAGTCCCACACAGCTTGGGGTGTGCTCAGAGACAGTGCCCAGATCCGTCCAATCTTCCCCTGGGGACACAGACTATAGAGCCCACAGCATCACGATAAGACCCAGCATATATCCAGGAACAGAGACCCAGGCCCACAGAGACCAGGGTGGGACAAAAGCCACTGAGGAGGACTGCATACAAAAGTGTTCCTATGTGGAAAAGAGGAGGGGAGACAGAGACCAAGAGACTGTGATAAAACTGTTGCTAAAATGTTCAGCACTCAGTCAATCCAGTTTCTGTTAACTGGACTACCTAAATCCAAAACAGACTTTTCTGGAGTAACCCAACCTTCTAGACTGATCCCATCTTGCTACTTGAGGCCGAACACACTAAACAGGCAGAAAACAATTTTTAAATGTGGGATAAACTGAACAGCTGTAGAACAGGAGGATCCCAAAAATGAAAGAAATAAGGAAAATAGGGCATTGAGTAAGAGAGAATTTAAACAAACCATAAGAGCAAGGGGAAAAAAATTCTGCACAGAAGCAAATTGATAGAGCAAGATTCCTGGAAAAACACTAGAAGAAAACAAGGTTTCTCCTAGAGGCAAAACAATTACACAAAAAGCACAACCTTTAAAATTGTACCACATATCCAGGACAAAAATCAGATGAGGAACAGCTGAGAAACTTTATCAGTTAAACATGGGCTGTGCTAAAGGGCTAAAATAAGTTGTACCAAGCCTCAAATAAGAACCTTAACACAAAGCCAATGAACAATAAAACTCTAGATAAGCTGCGGAATCTGAATTTCAGAGTCATCTCCTCAACATAATTAGATATTTAGACATCAGTGTGCAATTATAAGCCATACTAAGAAACAGGAAGATATGGCTCATTCAAAGGAAGAAAGTACCACTTGAGAGTAGACAGTATTTGGAACAACTAATTAAGGATGTTCAAACAAATCTGAAAGAATTTAAGCAGATGAAAGAAAATATGGTTAAAGAGATAAATGATATAAAGAAGAAAATACTTGTCATAGATTTTGCCCCTATGAGCATTAGCTCACAACCCTCTTCACCCTTTCTGTCTCCTGTAAACTCGTCTTCCAGACTAAACTCTGTTAGTCTGCTCAATTTGCTTAATTCATATCAGTAAGGTCATGTAATATTGTCCTTCAGTGCCTGGCTTTCTTCACTCAACATAAGTGAACACATGTTTTCCCATGTGGTAATACTGCATTCCCTCTAACAGCTGAGTAATATTCCATTTTATGTATACACCCAACTTTGCTTATCCAATCATCTGTTGAACAATGGACTAGAGTAGACTTACTATTATTCTACTATAGGCCTATTATTATTATAACAATGGAAGAACTTTTATCATTGATGTGGAGGCAGTGGCCACCTGAGATTCTCAGGGGAGGGAGAGGTAAAAATAGGTGTAATATGGAGGCATTATTGGGAAAATGGAATTGTCCTGAATGACATTGCAATGACAGACACAGGCCATTATATATCTTGTTTTAACTTACAAAATTGTGCAAAATTGAGTTTACATTTATAATTAAACTATAATTCACATTTAGTGGCAATGCTCCAATAAGTGCTCATCAATTGTAACAAATGTAACACTAATGAAGGATGTTGTTAATATGGAAAAGTGTGGGAGGGGTATTGAGTGGGGTATATGGGAATCCCCGACATTTATATAATCTAAGTATCTTTTAAAAAAGAAGAAAATATAAAGAAGAATTTGAAAGTATGAAAAGAAACATAACAGAATTTAGGGAATGAAAAGCACAATAGTAGAGATTAAAAATATACTTGGTGGTGGATGAAGATTGTGATTAATAGTATAAGAATATTTTCCCTTTACAAACTGTTAAGTATATGGCAATATATGGGAAAATTACTACTAATTTAACTTATGCATTATACTTAAAAGTAATATTGCAATATTTTTACAACAAGGCAAAGAAGATATATGAATTCTAAGGGACAAGAGTAGGGGTATAAAGGGGTAAGAGATTTTTCCTTATGGAGTGAAGAAAATGTTCTAAAATTGACTGAGGTAATGACAACACAACTCTGTGATGAATATGAGAGTAAATGAGTATAAAATTTGAATGGATTGTACAAAATGTGGGACTGTATAACACAATGAATCCTGTTGTGGAAGATGCATTGTGATTAACAGAACAAATATTAGAACATTCTCTCATGAACTATAACAGGTATATAATACTAATAATAGGTGACATTATACAGGTGGGTTGAGAGAAAATACACCAAACCTAAGATATTAGCTATAGTAAGTAGTAATATTTTGATTATGCTATTTCATAATTTGTAACAATTGTTTCATAACCATGCAAGGTTTTGGTAGTAGGGTAATGTATTGGAGCCTTGTACGATGATATGCATGTGCCTTTTCTAAGTTCATAACATATATTATACACTTATTGTTTATGAGTGTTCATGTATGAATGATAAAATTCAATAAGTATATACTAGAGGCATACAAAAACAGTTTTGAATAGGAAGAAAAAAGTATCAGAGAAGTAGAAAACAGGACAATCAAAAAATCATACAGAAAGACAACCAGCGAGATAGCAGCAGAGTAAAGAGCTCCGAGAATCAGCTCCTGCTACAGGGCAGTTGGTGATCACACAGAACTATCTAGAGCACTTGTTTGGGAGCTCCAGGAGACCAGAAGTGCATTTTGCAACATCCTTGAAGGAATGAAAGGAGGAGACTGCCCATCTGCAGAGAAGATTCATAAGTAGAGCACTCCACGTGACAGTGGCCAGAGCCCATCTTCCACGGGAGTCACAAGCTACCTTGGAAGCTGTTCTGTGGCTGGAACTGAAAGCTTTACTTTCCAAATGGGGGAAGGAAGAGATGGTTGGGCACCAACTTCAGCTACTGAATAGTAAATTTGGCGGGCAAAAGCACATTCCTAAGAACAGCTAAAGTTTGAAGGTGTCCAAGTCAGAAGATGTCGGTAGACTCCATCTTAACTCCATGCCTGACATGAGGGATAGTGGGGCTAACTGAAAATCACAGTCCTGGGACAGAAAGGCTTTATTCCATCTAGATTAGATTGCCACTCTAGCCTAAGCCCCACGCCATCCTCGGGCAGGGAGGAAGCTGGGGAGAGCTGCACCAGCCTCTCCAGGAAATTACAGGTCATGACGCCAAAGCCGGTGATCATCCTACTTTGGCAGTGCAAGACAACCCAGGAGCTATTCTGCGGCATGAATTGGAAGATCCTTTTTCCAAAAACAAGGGTGGAAGAGATGGTTGGCCACCGATTTCAACTAATGATTAGTGAATTTGGCTGGCTAAAGTGTAACTCTAAGAACAGTTAAAAGTTTGAGGCTGTCTAAGTTAGAAGGAGGTCGGTAGCTGCCATTTTGACTCCACTCCCAGAATGAGGGGAAACCAGGGTGACTGAAAATCACAGTGATGGTAGGGACTGGTTTCTTTCACCCAGATTGGCTTACAGCCCTAGCCTAGGCTTCAGCCTCACTTCTAGCAGGGAGGAAGCTGATGGGCCTTGCACCAGCCTATGCAGGTAACTGCAGGTACTTTTAGCTGGCACAGACTGAATAATCAGAAGTCTACTGGGGCAACTGTTGCCATTCTGGACCTGCACTGTGTAGATTGTTGTCCACACCTGCAGGTCAATCCCTGCCTCAGGCAGGGGAAAAAGGGGTGTGAAGCTTCATCAGTCCCTCTGGGCAACTACATTCCAGGCCTGCATGAATTGGATTATTCCACACAGCTGTGGCTCTGTCCCTACCTGTGCCAAAGGAGAAAGTTGGGAGAAGCTTCATTAGTCCTTGGGGCAATGAGGGTAGCTTGAGCCTCCACAGCTTACAGTACCAACTACATCCTTGGCTCCCACTACACAACCAGCAAGGGAGAAAGGGCAGGAAGCCCTAACTAAAGAGAAAAACTGCACCCAGAATAAATACTCTAGCAATCCAAATGCCAAGACACCAACAAAAATTACAATCCATACCAAGAAACAGGAAGATATGGCCCAGTTAAAGAGAAAAGATAAGCCTCCAGATGACATAAAAAAGTTGAGACAACTAATCACAGATTAAAAAAAAAAACTCCTTAATAAATTAAATGAGATGACTATAAAAATTAAGGATATTGAGAAGACATTGGATGAGCACAAAGAAGAATTTGAAGCTATACATAGAAAAATAGCAGATCTTGGAATGAAATGTGCAATAAATAAAATTAAAAATACACCAGAATCATTTAATAGTAGATTTGAGGAGGCAGAAGAAAGGATGGGGCAGCTTGAAGAAATGGCCTCTGAAAGTGAACATACAAAAGAACAGATGAAGGTAAGATTGGAAAAAATTGAACAAGGTCTCAGGGAACTAAAGGACAGCAAGAGACAGGCAAACATACCTCTCATGGGTGTCCCAGAAGGAGAAGAGAAGAGGAAAGCAGCAGAAGGAATATTTGAAGAAATAATGGTAGAAAATTTCCCAACCCTATGGAAGGACATAGATATTGATGTCCTAATAGGATGACACCCATCTGAAAATATCTTACTAGACCAACTCCAAGACACATACTAATCAGAATGTCAAATGCCAAAGACAGAAAGAATTTTGAGAGCAGCAAGAGAAAAACAATGCATAATGTATAAGAAATATCCAATAAAATTAAGTGCGGATTTCTCACCAGAAACCATGGAGGCAAGCAGACAGTGGTATAATATATTTAATATACTGCAAGAGAAAACTTCCAACCAAGAATCTTATATCTGGCAAGATTGTTTTTCAAAAACGAGGATGAGTTTAGAATATTCACAGATAAACAGAAATTGAGTGAGTTTGTAACCAAGAGACCTGCTTTGCAGGAAATAATAAAGGGTGTGTTACAGCCTGAAAATTAAAGACAGGAGAAAGAGGCCTGGAAGAGAATCTAGAAATGAAGACTATATCAGTAAAAGTAACTAAAAGTATCAAAAGAATGGTGGAAATAAAATATGATAGATAAAACCCAAATATTCAGGCATAAACTTAAACAACAATTTAAAGTACTTGAATTCAGAAAACTATAACTCATTGTTAAAAGAAATATAAAGACATAAATAATTGGAAGAATATTCTATGCTCATGGCTTGAAAGACTAACTATCATTAAGATGTCAATTCTACTCAAATTGATATACAGATTCAATGCAATCCTTATAAAATTCCACCAGCATTTCTAAAATAAGTGGTAAATATGATTATCAAATTTATTTGGAAGAGTATGCGGTCCTGAATAGCCAGAAACATCTTAAAAAGGAAAAGCAAATTTGGAAGTTTCTCATTTCCAGACTTTAAGTCATATTACCTAGCCACAGTGAAAAAAACAACATGGTACTTGCATAAAGACAGGCACATAAGCCAATGGAACCTAATTGATGGTTAAAAAACAGTCCTTCACATCTATGGTCAAGTGATTTTTGACAAGCTTATCAAACCCATCCAGCTTGGGCAGGACAGTCAAATCAACAAATGGTGCTGAGAAAATTGGATACCCATAGCAGAAGAAGGAAAGAGGGCCCCTGTCTCACACCCTATAAAAAATTACCTCAAAATGAATCAAATACCTGAATATAAAAGTAAGAACCATAAAACTTCTAGAAGAAAATGTAGGAAAATATTTTCAAGACCTTCCAGTACGTGGTGGATTCTTAAAGTAGATAAGAGGGGGACTGAGATTGACTACCGATATTTAATGTATGTAGAAGTTTTAATTAGCTTTCCTGTAAAAGTGTGGAAATGTACAGAGTTGATGTTAACACATTATAGTGAGTAACATCTGGTTTATAAATGGGGATGTGCCTGAAAATGGTAGTCTAGGGATGCAAATGCCAATTAACAGAAAACTAGAGAATAATCTAGGGACTGAATAGCACTGTAAACCCAGAGGTGAATGAGAATAGTGGTTGATGGTACAGATGCAAGAGTGTCCTTTGTGAGCTAAAGCAGATGTACATCCGTATTGCAAGGTGGTGGGAATGTGGAGAAGGATGGGAAAAATAAAACTGGAGTGACCTATGCTGTGTGGTTAATAGTAATAATGGAATATTCTTGCATCTATCCCAAAGATGTACTGTGTTGATAATGGGGGGGTATGGAAAAAGTTTGTCAAATATACGCTGTGGACCTGGTAATAATCAGATGGTATTATCTCATAATCTGTAACAAATATTCCACCAGGGTGTGGTGTGTTGATAGAGGGGTGTTGTTTGGGAATTCTGCACATGTGCATGATTGTTTTGTAAGTTTAAAAGTTCTGTAATAAAAATATATTTAAAAATTAATAATAGGGTGGGTTGGGGGAAAAATACACCAAATGTAAGATAAGGACTACAATTTGTAGTAAGATTTTGACAATATTCTTTGATAATTTGTAACAAATGTGTCATGACAATTCAAGGTGTTGGTGGAGGATTGATGTATGGGACCCCTCTATGAAGTTATGAATATTTGCTTTTTAAGTTCACAACTTTTACTATACACTTATTGTTTATGTATGTTCATGTATAAATGATATAAAAATAATAATAATTGGGTGAATTGTTGGAAAATACTTTGTTTAATATTAATATTTTCAGGAAGCTCTTTAATCCTTAGTTAAAAATGTTTGTAACATGGATGAATCTGGAAGACCTTATGTTGTGTGAAGCAAGGCAGGCATTGAAGGATGAACAGTATATGATGTCACTGATATGAATTAAGGAAATTGAGCAGTCTCCAAGAAATATTGTCTGAAAGATAGGTGTACAAGAAAGAGAAAGAGAAGAGAAAGTTGTGAGCCATAACCCATATGGATGTAACCTATGGTAAAATGATAGAGTGTAGTTGTGTATTGAAGGGATAGGACAGGAGGGTAGTGATATATTGGGTTGGGTGGTGCAGGTTGACAGGTGTGTAGATTGGGAAGGGTGGGCTTATCTTGTTCCTTTAAATGGGCCATATGTTCCTGTCTCTTGGTATGGATTGTAAATTTTTTGTTGCTGTTTTCACATTTGGCTTGCTAGATGTATTTATTCTGGGTGCAGTTTCTCCCTTTAGCTTAGGGCTTTCTTGTCTTTTCTCCCTTGTTGGTTGTGTAGTAGGAGCCAAGGATGTAGTTGGTGCTGTAAGCTATGGAGGCTGAAGCTGCCCTCATTGTCCCAGGAATTGATGAAGCTTTCTCCCACCTTTCTCCTCTGTCAAGGGTAGGGACAGAGCTGCAACTGTGTATAATAATCCAAGTTGGGCAGGACAAGGCTGTCTGTAGTTACCCGGAGAGACTGATAAAGCTTCACACCCCTTCCTCTCCTATCTTGGGTGGAGATGGACTATAGTTGTGGGCAGAAATCTATACCATGTGGGTCTGAAATGACCACAGTTCCTCAGATAAATTGACGTAGCACCAGACCCCTCCCTGCTGGGGAGAATTGACCCACTGGAGTGCCAAAAAATCTAACCCACGTGTGCTGTATATGCCTGCAGGTGCCCTAAGAAGCTGAGGGAGTACTGTATTTTCTGCCCATTAGGGGTGGAAATGGAACCACATCCAACAGTTCAGTCACTATAGGCTGAAAGTACCCACTTTTGCCCAGAGTGGTTGAGGAAACACCAGCCCCCTCCTATCCTACTGGGAAGTGAGGGTGGATCCACATGTATCCACCAGTCCAGGCCGTGTGGGATAAAAGCAGCTGCAGTTACCCAGAGAGACTGAGCAAACACAATACATCTCTTTTCCTATTGGGTATGGTGGTGGAGCCACAGGTGTCCAATGGTCAGGTTTGTGCAGGCAGAAAATACCTGCAGTTGCCCTGAGAGGCTGAGGGAACACCAGCCCCCTTCTATCCTATGGAGGCACAAAGGTGGAGATGGATTGGAAAGCATTCAATAAACCAGTTCATGTGGGCTGAAATCTCCTGCCATTTGTTGGAGAGGCTGAGGATACCCAGTACCTTTCCTGTCCTATGGGGTGTTGGAATGCAGCCCCAGGTGACTTACTATTCAGTCCATGCTGGTAGAAGGCACTTGCAGTTGCCTGGAGAGCCTGATGCTGGTCTCACCAGCTTCCTCTATGCTGGAAGTGGGGCTGGAACCTAGGATAGGGCTGCAGTACTCTCTTGGTGGAAAGAAGCCAGTCCCTAATTTCACTAGATTTTCAGTCAGCCAGGCTTCCCCTCATGCTGGGGGAGAAGTCAAAATGATGGCTACTGGACTCCTTCCAGTTTGGACAGGCTCAAACTCTAGCTCTTTCCAGGATTATAGTTTATCCAGCTGAGTACACTAATCAGTAGCTGAGGTCAGTGGACAACTGTCTCTTCCTCCATTGTTTATGGGTAATGGAGCTTCTAACTTCAGCCACAGAATAGCTGCTGAGGTGGCTTGTGCTGCTAGAGTAGGAAAGGAAATGACCTCTGTGGCATGGCTTGCAGTTTCCCAGAGAGAATTAAGTTAATTAAATTCTTTCTTATTTTTTCTCATCTGTAAAATGTGGATAACATTAGTCCACTTTACAGCACTTAGAATAGTGCCTGAAAAAAAGCAAATATTATGTAACTATCATATATTTACATCATTTACTTTATATTATACTTATAAATACTACCACTATTGTTTTCTTTTTCAGTTGCTGGATCAGCATACATAAATGTTTTATCTGGAGTTTCATAGGACCTGTGTCTATAGTCATCTTGGTATGTTTATATTATGTTTGTTTTCTATTTTATTTTGGAAGTTAAAAATAGGTACTATTTTAACAACCATTTATTTCCTTTAAGATGGCAAATGCTTGAGAATGTTTAATTGTTGATGGATACAGAAGAAGACATCTGTGTATCTTCAGTACTTAGTATATCATAAGTGCTTAATAAATATTTCTTGAATAAATTAAAGAATAGATATAGGAAAAGGTAACTGTTTATTTGGTCAAGTTAATGTAATTTCAAAGAAATTTAAGTGTCCTAAAATTTACTTCAAATTTTATATTTCTGATTCCTCTTTAGGATATAATTGATGATTAGATAGTATAAGTTAAGATATGCTAATATAACAAATTTGTCCTGAAATGTAAGTGGTTTATTGAACAAAGATTTATTTTTTTCTCTTCCAAATTCCTGCATGGGTCATGAGGCTTTCCTCCAAGTTGTGACTCAGGAATGAAGGCAGCTCTAATTTGTGACTCTGATATTTCAATATGTAACTCTTTGGTCACTGATAAAAGGTAAGAATGCTGGAACTCTGGGCAGAACTCAGGCATACAGCATGCTACCAACATCCCACTTACTAGAATTCAGTCACCTCTCCCAGACTATCTACAAATGATGCTTGGAAATGTCTTCCCATGTGCCCACAACCCAGGAAGAAGAAATGATGGGGAGATTGCATTGCATTTTTCCTGTCTCACTTGACCTTCTCTACATGGTTCTTTTGTTGTCCTGCCGGGATGTCTAGTGGTATCTGTAGTTTGCTCCAGATTATTCTCAAAATCTTTCAACTCTGCAGCCATGCTTTTACCCTGGTTCTCTAGTGCTCTCTATGTTGACTGTACATACTGGCCTGCAAGTGTCAGTATATCTATTTTATCCTCAGATAAACATTACCTTTTATTTGATAACCATATGGATTTTGAGAGATCGCCTTTCTTCCCTCAGTAAAGAAGTTTCCAAGATCCGAAGCACAAGGTAAGAAAGGCTCAGGTAATTAGAAGCATTTAGCAGAAGTTGTACTCATGTAGGATTTTTTTTTTTTTACCACATAGGTGATGCAATATGGATTTCCTAGCTATCCAAGAAACCATGTGTGTGTGTATGGGGATGGAAGTGGGAATGGAAGGGGACAGGTGTAAGGAGGGAAGTGTTACTCATTGAGGACCAGACCCTTTATTAAAAAACTATGAAGTAGATATGTTTATATTGTTTTACAAATAAGGGAACAAACAGTTCAGGGTAACATCTGTATATTAGAGAATGATTTCTCCTGTATATAAAAGTTCTTCTTTTTCCCTAGGATTCCTTTAATTCAGGGTGAGCAAACCACAGCTCATACATAAAATATGGACCTCTATTTTTGTATAGCCCATGAGTAAAATGGTTTCTACACATTTAAATGGTTGGGGAAATATCAAAGAAAATATTTAATAACATGTAAGTGTTTTATGAATCTCAAATTTCAGTGTCCATAAAGTTTTATTGGGACACAGCCATATTCATTCATTTACACTAGTTGCTTTTGCACTAAAATGACCAAGTATGGCTTACCAAGCTAAATGTATTTACTACCTGGGTCTTCACAGGAAACATTTACTAACACTTTCTTAAATAACAAGGGAGAAGTTACCAAACCTATTTACATATAGGTTTATATGCAACCGCATAAACAGTAATTTGCAGAGTTGATTAATATGTTAGAACCACTATCAAGGAGGAGCAATCCTGAATTAAAAGTGTACATATTTGAAACCTTAAAATTAATGATAAAATACCATCCCAATTGTAAATTTTCATTTTAGAGGAACACATCTAGGAAATAAATATACATTCATTTTTTACAGTTAATATAAATATACATTCAGTTTTTACAGTTAATGATAGCCATTGCCTTCTAAAAATTAAGTTACTTATTCATTATTGTTTCTTCAGCACCTTTTACATTCATGAACATCATTTCCCCAAGTGAAACAGCCTTCAATAATTGCAAAAGAAGGTAAATGAATCCTGCAGGAAAGGACAAAACAATATTCAGAAGAGAAGGTGGTAAGATTGGTTACCCTCCATCTTAGTTTTAACAGGATGCTAACGTTTAAAGCCATTGCTCAGCTCTTCCCCTTGGGCTGCTCCTTGTGTCTGGGCTTCTTTATTATTGAGCCAGTAATGGAACCATTCAGATCAGTCATTGCCTATACCTTCACCATCACCAATGTTCTACAGGGCATCTACATCTTCATGGTCCATTGTCTCCTCAATCAGCAGATAACATGAGCATTGTGTCCTCATCTTACCTCTCACAGTTACAGTGTTTCTTCCTCTTTTGCATAGGCTAATCTCCTCACAAGTTTGTGTGCTCCTTTCTGCCACTTTACTTGCCAAAAGGTGTTCCTGCTCCTACCGTTCTATGACTAAGTCTTGGTAGTCCCTCCCTCTGCTTTATGACTTTCCAGTTTCCTAACACAGATTCTGCATTGAGGATTGGATAGAAGATTTTTCATTCATGATCTCAAGTCCTGAACATGAGTTCCGACAGAAAAGATATTTAAGATTTGGGCACCAAGCTTTCCATTTCTTAATATTCAAATTATATTGTAACTGTTATTAAATGCCAGGAGTTGTGCAGATCCGTTTTCTGCTTTTTGACAAGAGCAGAAGTCAAGATGAAAGAAGAAGCCACATAAATAGATATACATATAATTACAATTTTTTATCCATATTATGGGAGAAACTGTGTTGGGAATCAGCCTAACAGGTGGGTTCTTTAGACATGGAGGTGAGGAGCTGAATTTGAATAGGAGTCACCATGGCACAGAAAGGAAGAAAATCTGGTGTATAGTCCCTTAGATGAGTTCTGCAACTAAAAGCACAGTAACGCAGCTTTGTGAGTATAGGAGAGAGTGTTGGGAAGTGAATTTCAAAAACTAGACACTGGGGAGAAAATGTAGGGTCTTTAAGCAGTGGTTTTGCATTTCACTGACTAGATAAGCTGGTAGCTATAGCAAGATGTCATTCCTTTTGGGTTGCTTAATTTTGAATTCCCACCAGTAAAGAATAAGCATACCTGTTTATCTCTACCTGCATCAATGGAGAGGTTATCCAAGTTTTGGTCAATTTAATAGGTGAAATAGATCTTATCTATGCAGTTTAATACGTATTTCTCTTACAATGAATGAGGTTCTTTAGATTTTCACATATTTAAGGGTCATTTCCAATATCCTTTTTGTGAACTGACCATTTATTCCTCATTTTTTAAATTGGTTGTTGATCTTTTATTTTGTTGATTTCTAGGAGTTCTTTATATATTAAAGATACAAGCTCTTTGTCTGTGATAAGCTACCATTATATCTTTCCAGTTTGCTGTTTTATTTTGATTTTGCTTGTGTTTTAGTTAAGTAAAAGCCCTCATAAGTTCTTAAACTCAGAGGCTTAAGATATTACTTTATGCCATTTTATTTAAAAACTCATTTGACTCCCTTGTTGTGTTCCCCTTTGTTCACTGAACAACCTCCTTCTCTAATCTTTTTCCCTGAAATACTGCGTGTTCTTCTGTTTCTAATGACTGTTGACTTCCTTTTTGCATGCAGCTTTCCTCATTATAATGCCATTAAAATAAGTAGCAAATTCATATTAAAGGAACCTTTGGAGATGCCTATGCAATTTTATATTAGCAGGATCCTCCACTTGGTCAACCACAGCTGTGTCCTCAGCTTGTATTAAATGGATATAAAAACAGAAAATTGTTGCAATCTATCCTTTCCTTACTCTTTTGTTTACTCTAATGACTTTGTATAGATGTGAAATGTCCCTGAACTCACTAACATACATCATTGTATTGCTACCAAATGACTGTAGAGAATGAATCCTATCTGTATTAACCTAAGAAACACACTTAATATTCTTATTGTGGAAGACAACTATATTAGTTTCCATTACTGCTGTAATAGATGACCAACATCTAATAACTCAAACAGCATAGATGTGTTATCTTACAATTCTGGAGGTCAGAGCCTTGCTGGGATGAAATCAAAGTTTCAGCAGGTTCAAGAGAAGAATTTGTTCTTTGCCTTTTCCAGTTTCTAGAGGGCTTCTTCATTCCTTGACTTGCAGCTCCCTTTTATTTTCAGAGCCAGGAATTGCATCATTCTGACTTCTGCTTCCACTGTCATATCTTCTCTGATTCTCCAGGCCCCTTTCCCTTGCCCTTGCGATTACACAAGGCCCTACAAATGTAATCCAAGATAACCTCCCCATCTCAAGGTCCTTAACTTCATCCCATCTGTAAAGCCTCTTTTGCCACAGAAGTTGACACATTCACAAGGTCCAGGGATTAGGTCATATGCTTCTTTGGGGGGGGCATGATTTTGCTTACCACAGAAACACAGTTTGATTCCTTTATCCACAACACATTTGCCTGCTGATTAGTACTACCGAAAATGAAGAAGAACCGGAACAGACAATAGTATGGTTTCAAGTAGCATATTCATTTCGTTATTCCAACAACCTTCCCGAGAGGGCTATAGAGATACCTGAGTTACTAGGCTTTCCTTGGGGCATAGACTAGTGGATATGGGCTCAGGAAAATTGACAATATTTGACATCTTTATGGTAATTTGTCTTAATGCTTTTAACCTCATTCAAATGAATGTTTGATTAATTCATCATAGCTAGTATCACACACACACAAAGACTATGTGCAGCACTTTCTGGCATATATATATATATGACAAGAGTTTAAGTTCTTGACCTATCATCAGTAACACCTACAATTGGTGTCTCTTTGCATTTCTCATCTGCTGTTTCTATTGCAAGCTCTTATTTGTATTTTTTGCTCTTCAAATTTGTGGATGGTAAAGTAGGTCTTAAATAAGACTTATTTTCATGAAGTTGCTATTTTTACACAAAATAAAGCAAAATTTTCATAATATTTAGTGTATATGTACTCCTGATAATCTAATAGTTTGAAAATTTTAATATTATCTTACAAAAGAAACATAAGAGTGTTTAGGTAAGTAACTCAACCAAACTGGATGAAAAATCATTTTACATAAACATTCATTTATGCCACTACTTCCTTTTCTGTGCTTGTATTTTTACAAGCCTAGCTCTGGGCTTCTCACATTTTGTAGCCACTATTAAGTGCTTTTCAACCTTACTTGTCCTCAAAATATTCTTGTTTCCTTATGTAGTGTATTTCAGAGAAATTGCTTCTCATTCAGTGCTATCATTTTTATATTTCTGGTTTCTTGTCATTTGAAAATGCATTAAGGATGTAGAACAATTAGATGCAGCCATTTCTGTTCATTGTTTGGATATGTACCTTAAAGTCTAGCAAAATGCATGGTATTTATTGTGCTGTTCTTAAAATAATACTTCACATTGCCATATTTTGATAAACTTTTAACCAGGAACCAACAGTTTCCTTCAAGAGATATTTTATGTCCAACCTTGTTTTATATGAGCCCAAATTCCATGAAAATTCAAATGCAGCAAATGAGATCAATTAAAAAAAAAATTATTAGAGAAATTGTGGGTTTACAAAACAATCAAGCATAAAATACAAGATTCCCCTATACTGTGTCACCACCAACATCTCCAATTGGTTTGAAATATTTGTTACCATTGACGATAGCACCTTTTTAAATTGCTCTATATTTTGTAGAAGTAGCCAGCATTTATTGAGAGCGTTTATGTTCCTGGCACTGTGTAAAACAATTTACATGGGTTACCTCATTTAAATCAGCCAATACAAAGGCCTGTGCAATATTTCCTATTATTATATTTTAAAATTTAAATTAGAGAAGTTGTTGGTTTACAGAAATGTCATGTGAAAAATACAGCATTCCAACATAGTTCCCTATTCCTGGCACTTTGCATTAGTGGGGTACATTTGTTACAGTTAATGAAAGATTATTAAAATAGTGCTATTAATTATTATCCTTATATTGCATTAAATATGTTTTTTGCACATACCACCTTATAATTAACACCTTTTTAAAAATGTGTCATATATTGTAATAATTTATGGGAGACATTATTTTGTATATATATATATATATATATATATATATATGTTTTTTCTATATTTAAAAGATACTTAGGTCACATTGTCCATCATCATCTCCTTGTTAGTTGTCCTGGGTGAGTCCAATGAACTGGAGAGTAGGTGTTGCAACTCTGCTGAGGCTCAGTGCCCAGCTGGCACATGGAGAGCCCAAAGATTTAAGTCTCTTGGACATATATCTATCAATTCTAGTACTAACTATAGGCTCAAATAGAAGGGGCAGAAGAGCCATGTGTAGGGAAACCACAAATTAATCCAACTCCATTACACTGGGGAACATAAATTCCAAAGTAGGGTCCACTGGCATAGGGCACCAAAGTCCTGAGCTGGATGCCCTGCTTAGGGTGTCTAGATGTCTCCAGGGCTCTCAGGAGCATCATTTGAGGCAATATTTACTTTGGCAGTCAATGAGATCCTGCTGAGATGTGCATAAGAGTAACCTCTGGAATGACCTCCCAACTCACTTTGAAGTCTCTTAGCCATATAAACTCATTTGTCTTTACCTTTTCCCCCTTTTGGTCAAGGTCTTTTTCAAGTTGCATTGCTAATTCTTGTTTGGTAGTAATGCCTTGGTGTCAGGCAGGCTCATCCCCGAGAATCATGTCCCTCCATAGGGGGAAGGTAATGCATTTATATGCTGAGTGAAAGAACATTCTTATACCTACGCTATTAACTATAGTCCTTTGTCTACACTAAATTTGTCTGTGTTATACAGTGCTATGTTTTATCTTTTAAATTTTTGTAGTAACCTATGCTTTGCCTTTTAACCAGAGTCAAGTATGTAATTCATTGCTATTAATTATACTCACAATAATGTGCTATCAAAATGTAATCATTTTTAATGAATAACTTCCTTTGCTACTGTTGTCAATCTTTCAATGTTTTCCCTTGTTCTTAAATTTCAAAGCTTTAAAAGGAACTACAAAATTGGCAAAGTCTGACCAGTGCCTATCTCTTCTCACATCTTTTCCATCCTCATTGAGTTCCAGATACTCTATTCCCTCAGTGCACCTACCAAGCTCAGCATCAGTGCTCAGGATGTCCCCGTGCTTGTAATATTATTTTCTACCCCCCTGCCCCCTTCACTGCTTACGCCTAAATGCCAGTTTTCTAACCAACTCCTGCCCATCCTTCAGGTATCATCTCTAATTTGCCTAGCATTAGAGACTTTGTTCTTATTTGTTATATCTAGATTAAGGCATTCCCTTCTATTCTGTCATTGCATCCTGAATTTCACTTCACACTCCAATGCTATCAAATCAACCTTTTCAGCTAGATTCCTGAGGATAGTTTCTGGCTCTATTATGTTCAATTTTGTATTTTCACAGATCCCAGGACTTCAAAGGTATTCATCCATATATGTTGGATGAATGAACATATGCACACAAAATGAAATGCACATATAACACCACACTTTTACACACTGACACATTTATTCAACTAAGATATTGATGTCTATTTTGTACCAGGCAGTGTGTATAGAAGACATTTCCTCTGAAATGTTAAGGAGTTAAAATCATAATGTCACAGAGGAGTAGATTAAGATTCAATAATACAGTATTAGTGAACATAAATTTGACCATGTAAATGGGATTTAGAGGAGAGTGAGTGAAAAATCTGATCTCATCTTCCATTTTAGTACTTTTTACTAAGCAAGTGTATTCATTTAAAAATTTTTCAGGTGAGGGAGGAGTACAAAAAGTGGTTTAATAAGCTACCAAAAATGACTGCATCTGAGAGGTTTACACTGCCAACCTCCACAACCCACACCCATGTGGTAAGATGACTTCCTCACTCCGCCCATGCTGGGTGCATGAGCTAATCGCCTCTGCCTGTAGTTGATTCTGCTCCCTGAAGTTATGGGATCATGCTGTGATTCCTGGTACAGAAACCAGTTGACATTTATGTATTGTCTTAGTCTCTATCTCTTGACTGTGAGCACTTCCAGAGCTAAGGGTGATAGGGTACTTATCCATGCATTATCTGTGTTGCAAATAATTTTGCTTTTCTGGGATTATTTGTTTCTGTCTGAGTCCAAATCCTGGAGATATAGAAACACAGATGAATATCTTTGTTGAGTGGTGTACAAGGTCCCCAAGGGTGCTAGACCGGTTACTTTAATCTAACTTTGCTGTAAACCTTAAACATGCTTGCTTATGCTTTGTGACTCTCCAGAAGAGCCATTGATTTCTAGAGAACCATGAATTTATTTTTCCCATAGAAGACATTCTTACACGTTGTAGAACACTTTGTAGAACAGTGGTCAAAAGAAAATAGTTTAGGATGCTGGTAAAGGCAAAATAGTACATGGAGAAAGAGATAGGACCTTATGAACCACTTCTTTTATTTGATGTTAATGATGAAGGAAAAGTGAAGGAAAAGCAGAGGGATTTCATTGGGTGTTAAGAGTAGGAGATCTTGGTTCCTGACCCTACAGATAATTTAGTGTGACTTTGGGCTCAGTTGCCTCATCTGTGAGACAAAATGGACAGACTCCAGCATCCTTTTGCTCAATTTCAGACCTTTGTTTCCAATATTTGCTAAAAGTAAACTTAAATCTAGAAGACAGTCTTTTCCTGGGATCCATACTTTCTACAAAGCCTTGCTTTTTATCAGGTTTCAGAAATGACTTAAACTAATCTTTCAATATTACTTCTTTTTATTCCCCTCCCACACACTCACATATGGAGATGGAAAAATCAGACAATTCATTTAGAAAAAGAAGAAACAGTTCAGTCTGAAAATTACAAGCTGCTTCATGTCATCATTTGCTTTAACTCCTGGTTTTGAAAAGGAAAATAATCAGCCTGTTGATGATTTGATATTACCCAAACATCATTGAGAACTGCTTCTTCATGTAGTAGAATTGTTGGTAGAAGGTATGCTTTGTTTCAATAATATTTTCTGCAATGCATCACTTAATAGCCTCATATTTTTGAAGTGTTTTGCAGAAAAATGCATAATTTTAAATGTAATTGGAAAGAGTTTTGCAATTGTATATACATGTATAATTACCACCTATCACATGTGTAATAAAGATTTAGAACATTTCTGTCACCCCTGAGAATTCTCTTATGATCATTTCTAATCCTTTATGGCTAAACCTCCACACCTGAAGCAAGTATCATTCTTACTTCTATTACAGTAGATTAGTTTTGCCAGATATTGTAGTTCATATGTTTGGAATCCTACAGTATGAATTTTCAAGTTTGCTTTCCTTTGTTCACAATAATGCTTTTGAAATTCACCCATTTTATGAATATATTGGTAGTTTGTTCCTTTTCCTTCTTATTGCTGAATAGTATTACACTGTATTTTATACCATACTTTGTTTATTCATTTTCCTGTGGATGGATATTTAGTTTTTTGCACCTTTTGCTTTTATGAATAAAGTTGCTATGAACATTTAAGTAAATCTTTTAGTGGATGCATGTTTATATTTTCCTTGGGTACAAACGTATGAGTGGAATTTCTGTGTCATATGGTAGGTTAATGATCACTTTAAAAGAAACCACCAAACAGTTTAATGAAATGATTGTAATAGCTTTTACTCACACCAGGAATATGCGATACTTTGAGTTTCTCTGCATCCTAAACAACACTTGACATATCAGCCTTTTCACTCTTAGTTATTCTATTAGGTTAACATATATTGAACTCATTGTGTTTTTAATATATTGAGCTCCTTTTCATGTGATTATTGGCTATTTATTTATCATGGTTTTAAAAAACGTTCAAGTTTTTGTCCGGTTCTTCTTTGGGTTGTTTGTAGAAATTCAGCGCATGTTAATGCATCGGTCTTTTGTCAGGTATATGTATATGTATATGTATATGTATATGTATTAAGGGTATTTTCTCCTAGACTGTGGACACCCTCCTATTTTATTTTATACAATATTCTTTGTTCTGTTTAATTCTTACTGCAGTGTGGATTGTTCCTAATATCACAGCACAGCTATGGTCTCTTTGTGTGTGATATAATCCAATACATGCTGACATGCTATGTACCAACCTATTATGCTTCATTTTCAGTTCAATATGTTACATTAACATCATGGTTGGGATCTTAAAATAGAAATAACAACATAAGTATTGAGGAAAATTAGGAAAAAAAATGGAGTGAAAAACAAAGTGGAAGACTATGTAAAGGTGGTTATTTTATGGAAAATTAAGCTAGAAAAAATAAAAAGAATCAAAAATGAAATTTAAAGTTGAAAAGTTGGATGGCTAAGGTTTGTCATGCTCCTGACACTATTAGAGAAAAAAATGAGACTGACTTATCAATTGAAGAATGTTGTAGGATATGGAAAAACATCTTTCCTGCTCCTTCTCCCTTTAACTCTTCTGGCACCCTATCAGCCCAGACACCCCCTCCCAACCCCCCTTTAACATGGCCGTTAAGGCTATAACAAAGAACAAAGCTTCTTCACAGAAGTTAGGGAAGTTCGCGCCTAAAGTTTTCTGCCCTCCTCCCTAACAACAGCAACCACCAATGCCCAACCACCATTCATCCCTAAACCCACCAATCCCTACCCTCCTCCCCGTTCACGCCACAATCTTCCCGCCACCCCTGCGGCCGCCAATCACCGGCTGCCACCTCCCCCTTTACCCTTTAAATAGTGTTGCATTTTCTGAATAAATGGACCTGCGCCATCAGCCTCGTCTCCGCGGTCGTCTCTCTTGCGCCGCGTCAGTCCTCCACACCCGTCGCCCCCCACTGGGGGCCCCGCAGAGGCCCCCGATCCACCCCCCCCTCACCTCAGAAGAAGATAAATTGCATTTTATTTTTATCTA
>JAQZBX010012541.1:0-41071 GCA_029593785.1 Cabassous unicinctus
CAAGGAGGCCCTGGGAAGCGAACCCAGGGCCTCCCATATGGTAAACGGGAGTTCTATCCATTGAGCCACACCCGCTTCCCTCTTCCACACTCTTAACACAAACAGGATGCCACCGGCTGTTCTCATTATAAAGAGTAATGGTCACACGGACCACAGTTTAAAAAGGTAGCAGTGAAGAGTATTTGATAAATGCTTCCCTTTGTATCCTGAGTAGAGTTTCATATTTCCCATCACACCTGGCATAGTGGACTCTGTTATCTGTAATTAAGATCTGTCCAGCACACTTCCCATCTCCCTTCTTCCAGTTCCTCTGTGAACTTCTTCCCGACTGCACAGGGACAGGTGGTACTGAATCACACTATATGACCTCAGCCTACCTAGCCCAAGTGGTGCACATGTGACCTATCCTGGCCAGTCAGAGTACTGCTTCCCCTTGGCCAGTGTGATGGCATAGAAAGGCAGAGTCTTCCCTGGAGTTGTCATAGGACCATTGGAAGACAGAAGTCCTCTTAGCACCAGGATTTTTAAACAGAAGAAACAAGTTTAGGTCTGTAGGCAGTCTTCATGCTCACTCTGTGGAGAGAGTTTGTGTGTAGAATGAAGCCCCCAGAAACAGAAACTGAGAAAGAGAGAGAGGGAGAGAGAGAGAGAGCACCCTGGAAACATCATGTAAATTCACAGCCATGCCTGAAGTACCACCCTAGGGCTTCCCAGGTGTATACATCTAAATATTCCATTTTTACATTTTTTTATTAGAGAAGTTGTGAGTTTACAAAACAATCATGCATAAAATACAAGATTTCTGTACACCACCCCACCACCAACACCTTGCATTGGTGTGGAATATTTGTTACTATTGATGATGGCACTTTTTAAAATAAATGTACTAATCCTCCCTCCCCCCAAGATAGCTCCCTTGTCTGTTTGCTCATTGTTTTTGCTCATTGTTTATGCTTGTTGTCTGCTCTTTGATTTTGCTCATTTTCTGCTTGTTGTTTTTTGCTTGCTATCTGCTCGTTGTCTATTATTTTTCTTTAGGAGGCACTGGGAACCAAACCTGGGACCTCCCATGTGGGAGGCAGGCACTCAACTGCTTGAGCCACATCTGCTCCCTTCTCATTTGTTTTTGCTCGTTGTTTGCTCGTTGCTTTTGCTCATTGTCTGCTTGTTGTTTGTTTGTCTTCTTTAGGAGGCACTGGGAACAGAACCTTGTATCTCCCATGTGGGAGGCAGGCTCCCACATCTGCTCCATTAAGCCACATCTGCTCCAATTGTTCTATTTTTTAACAGTAGTTACCTTTGTTACAATTGATTAAAGATTATTAAAACAGTTATATCTATTGTCCATCATTTACATTTGTTGTATTTTTTCTCATATACTACCTATTATCATCACCTTGTATTAGTATCGTACATTTGTTATAATTCATGAAAGAACATTTTTATACTTGTACTAGCAACTATAGTCCATCATCTACAATAGGGTTCACTGTATTGTACAGTCCTATGTTTTATCTTTTAATTTTTATTCTAGTAACTTATACATCTTAAAGTGTCCTCTTTTAATCACATTCACCTATATAGTTCAGTGCTGTTGATTACACTTACAATAATGTGCTACCATCATGGCCCTGCATTTCCAAAACTTTACCATCAGCCTAAAAAGAAATTCTGTACAAGTTAAGCATCAACTCCCCATTCTCTAACCCCAATCTATTCCTTCTATAAGCCAGCTAGGGCTAGGTTGCTGTCACTTGAAACTGAGGGTCCTGACTGATACACCAAGTCATTGCAAAAAGCAGAGACTAATTTTAGAACATTAAGATTTGCAACTAGTCAAGTGGAACAAAGATCTCACATATTTACCTGAAATAACTTTATGGTAGATGTTGATGTATAGCGAGCTGTACATCATCAGGTCAGCTTTAAACAAATGTAGATTCTAGATGTGTTCAGCCCTTGCTTAGAGTCCTCCCCTCCTTTCCTCTACATTTTCCTTACTACCTAGTGCATCAGGAAGTGTGGCATGCCTATGGTGGTGGTGAGGGAAGAATTCTGTATATTCAAGAGCTTGGAGGAGAAACCCATGCTGCCCCTGTATTCTCCCAGGGGAATCTGCCTACCTAAGTATCTACCAACAAGGGCTTATAACTGCCCAGTACTGCATGCTTTCACTGCTGTGAAACATTGGGCAATTTATTCAACTGCTCTGAGCCTTGGTTTCCTCATTTGTCAAATGGGCGTAACGACTGCATACTACACAGCTTTGGGATGAGGAGTAGAGCTGCTCTGTTTCAAGTACTCAACATAATGCCTGGCATATTTATATAGTGACGATGCAATAAATGCTAACTATTATCATTTAGCCAGTTCTCACCTGTGCTATTAAATTATTCTCCCAGAACAATGAACGTACTACAGCACCAATATCAGTAAAATACACAGAGAGGTGGCAGAAATGAAATGAAAAGAATCATGGCTTAAATCTACCAAAATTAGAGCAGAAGAAACTGTTGATGAGGCAATAACTTCTTGCAACATGCCATGCCGTATCCTCCACAATTCCACTCTATTTTCTGCCTAATTTTCCTTACTTCTTCCTTCGAACTTAAAATATGTTCCCAAGTAGATCTCAAATCTTCATGCTATTTAGCCAAGGATATAATGGCATTTTTATTACAGTATTCCTTGTATTTCCTTTCTCCCATTTACCACAGGTAACATTTTATCCAATACTATTTACTCTTTGAAAGCCCATGTGGGAGTTAATTCTCCCCTTCCACCCCCAAAAGGTTTTCCTTTGTTTGTATCTTGGTAGCAAGTTTTCAAGATTTGTATTCTGGTTTTGGGATTGTGCTCAGAGCATCCACACAGCAGTGGTCTGTTTCATCATCCAATGAGCTCTGCCTGTTTGTTGATGTGACCTCCAGTGGAAGGAAGCCAAGCGCCTATAGTAGTATTCCTGGGGAAAATTTAAGCAGCTGTGGCCATGTAATTTAAAACCTCTGAAAAGTGTGCTGCAGTCTGTGCACAGCATTAGTATAACATGAGGGCTGGGTGCAGCCCGTTCTCCGGAGGACTTCTTCGCCCACTGTAGGAAAAAGAAGACTGAAAGACAAACCTGGGTGCAGCCAGAAAGGTCCAGATAGATGAGCTTGTGGCATCCATTCCCTAAATTCAGGTACTGTAAGCCTTTGTCTGTGAACTTTCTGCAATAAGCCAAACTAAGATTCTGTAAATTGTGAAAGTGCCTGAAAAGACAGGGCGAGGGAAGAGAGGAAGGGACATGATTACACTTTGGTTGTTTTCTCACATCTTTCTTAAGCCACTATGACAAAGAGCAGTAACATTGTAAATTAATCTTTTCTTCGTGCAGATGTTGGACTGTTTAACTCTATTGTTAACTCTCTTCACATTAAGTAAAGGAGAGGGCAGTAGCACAAAAGATAATGCATGATTCCATTTTAAATGAAAAAATCAGTTAATGAAGATTTGCCTAGAATTTTTAAGAAAACTGACTGGGATAAAGCTTTTGGGGTGGGGAGGGGGTGCATTCATATTGTTTGGAGGTTAGTTTGCTTTGGAACCAAAGTTACAGAGTTTGCTTTATTGTTGCATTGAGGTTTTCTCTCTTGAGCACCCAAATAATGTTCAAACCATCTAGAAAGAACAAATCTTTGTAAACATTTAAATGGAGATTAACTGCTGCATAAGAGTGTTTAAGAATCAACTATTTAGGATTTGGGCAGAAAGGAGGCAAAGTTGAATATATATGGCTCTTCAAATGGTTTAAAAAGCAGAAAGATATGAATAGGCATGATTTTTCTTAAATAACACTTTTCATTATTATAGTAAAGAAAGACTGATGTGCAACAGAGCTTAAAAATGGGTTAAGACCAGTCTGCAAATGAGTGGGCAATGCATGAGAGAAATAAAAACTACATCAGAGGCTATCAATCTTACTGGAATTGAAACATTAAATTTGGCGTTACCACAATGACCAAAATGAGAACTTCCAGAAAAAAAGGAGGGTAATGAGGACGAGCCTGTACTATTGTGCATGGGCTAACTAACAGTTTGAGGACACTCTTTGGGCAAATTTCCAAGCCCTCCTAAACCTGGCATGTTTTAAAAGTGCAAGAACTCCCATGACTGCCTGCTCTTGTTAATGGGAATTAACAATATGCTCTTGTTAATGGGAATTAACAATCTGCAACAGTTGAACAGCAAATTAGAAAGCAAAAAGAATGAAAAGTGGAAGAAAAAATGCTTCCACTGCCTCCCCCACAGAGCACAAATGAATAATAAAATTTACTTTCACATAAATGGGAAATAAGATATGCAAGATTTTCTCTTAAAATTTGAAAAACACATCCATATGCTATAATGTTTCCCATACCATAGTGAACGATCTGATTTAAAACACACATTCTCCTCTGGCAGTGACTATGGATGAGAGTCAATAGCACAGAGAGGGAAGCCTTTTGGACTCCCCAGAGGCTGCGTGGGCGGCGGCTGGAAGGAGAAAGCAGCCCTAACATCCCAAAGATACGTCCCCTCTCCTGGGGCCTTTGAGTTAACTAAGAGCCCTGCCAAAGTTTTGGAAAAGTCTTTGAAATGCTTGATCTTCCTCTCCCTTGAGTGTGCCCTGTTATCCAACCGAGCAAGTCCAATTTTCTTGGGGCTAGGCAAGCGGGTGTTACTTCTAATAATCCTTCAGCTTTCTAATTTAGAGAAAGGAATACTGA
The DNA here is from genome assembly GCA_029593785.1 of Cabassous unicinctus. Classification (NCBI taxonomy): domain Eukaryota; kingdom Metazoa; phylum Chordata; class Mammalia; order Cingulata; family Chlamyphoridae; genus Cabassous; species Cabassous unicinctus. Next base: position 4,749 of record JAQZBX010012541.1, read on the forward strand.
GCAGGCAGCACCACATAATGGAAAATGCACAAGATTTTGGAATTTGACCAAACTGGATTCAAATCCCAACCCTGACAGTTACTGCAACTTCCCTACCTTCCCAGAGATTGTTTCCCCATCTGTTACATGGAGATATTATCTTTTTTTTCTTCTGACTCTGACCCACTGTGGGGGTCTCCAGCTTTACTTGAACCTCAGTTTTCTCATCTGTAAAAATGGATGTGATCATATCTGCCCTTTCCTCTCAAAGTGTGATAATTAAATAAGAATGGAAATATAATAGTATTATTCTGAGGGCGGTTTTGATGATTAAAATCACCAGGAATATGGTAGAAGCTTAAAATATATATATTTATAGTATTATTATTACTACTTCTACCCCAAATAATACTAACATATTCATTGTTCTCATGGGATTTGTATTATCTTCTGCCATTTAAGGAAATGGATACTCATCTTACAAGGGTGGTGCATACATTATTCCAAGAGTTTGGAGGACTTCACATTATATTTACATCCTGGGCTAAGCCTATTGTTCAATTTCTTTAAATCATGTGATCAGGTAAACAAATACTGAAAACGGAAATTGAGCTAAAAGCTCTTAACTTTCTTTGTCAGAGATGCCTTTTTGGCAGTCTGGTGAAGCCTATGGACCCCTTCTTAGCACAATGTTTCTAAATGCATAAAATATATAGGATTACAAAGGCATCCAATTATGTCAAAATACATATTTATCAAATATTTTTTAAAAACCAAATGTGGAATAGTAATATATGTGCTTCTTTATCAATATGTTGAATAACAAGATCCGAGGACAGGTCTATTAACTACTGCGGCTTTGAAGTAGTGATGAGTGTAAATGGTATTTAGAAATATTTGAAACAACTGTAATGTGATAATATTTGTGGTTTATATGAGTGAAAAAGTCCCAGGGACTGCTGATACTACTCTGGTTTTTACCTACATTTCAGTTACAGTGTAGTAAAAATAAGACTTTTTTCCCTATCAAAATTCATGGAATTCATTCCTGATTTCCATCCATCGACTCTGTGAAGGATCTACTGAGCCTAGGTTAAGCGCCTCTGGTTTGGGCAAAAGAGGTTGTTCTTCTAAATGACTCCTGAACTGAAAATCCCCAGATGGCTCTTTTCAAGCGGAACCTGAAGGAATCCATCAGTTTGAAAGCTAGTCACTCTACTCTCGAGTGACCCTGCTAAGCCTTTCTAGGGATTTACAGTGCTCGGGCACTTAAAGCAACTTAAAGCTGCCGGGGTGGAGAAAGTATCAGCTGACAGTGAAACTGCACTTGGCAAATTTTAAGCAATACTGCCACGTCTTATTCTGAATTTTTGGCAAAGAAATGTGTCCCCGACATGAGTATGATCTAGTTCCTCATTTTCCCAGCCAGAGACCACTTGATAATCCTAATTCTACTTGAGGCAGAGTGTTTGCAGCCTGTGTTTTTCTTTTCCTAATTATTTGATAACTAAGCATTTCTTGTGGAGGGTGGAGAGAAGTTTCTCTCCTTCTTTGTGATTATTTTTCTGCTGCTGCGATCATCTTTAAGAACTTAAAATTCTTATATAGACTATAGAGATTATTTTTTTCCTTCTTTCTTTGGCTTTTTTTCCCATTAAAAGAATTAAGGCCTTCTGTGTTCGTTCTCTAACACCTGAGGGAATTAATACTGGCTGGAATGTAAAATTACATACTTCAATGAAAATTTCTCTGAAAAGTCACCAAGGCGAGGCCCAGTGTGTAAAGGAGGGAATTTTCATGCTGATTCTTTGAATTGAATGTTGGGCTCTCTAGCTTCACAGAGGCAGTTTTTAGTAATAGAATTTCCGCAGAAAATCTAAACGCAGTGAATTGGCCTCTTACTTACAAGACGGACCTTGGGGTTGTCCAGTCAAGGCCACAGCCCCACTTTGATAGGCACTGACGAGACTATACAACACGCTAGTCCCTGCCATTAAGAAGTATCCAAGTCAACTGAAGGGTCAATTCATCCATATGAAAACTAATTAAACACCACACTCCCCTGTGGCACATAAGACTCCATTAAGGAGCAAAGATCCCCATAGCTTTCCTCACCACTGTATGCCTTGCACATAATAGTCGTTGATCAATACATGTTGAATAAGTCAGTGAACGCTGCTGTTAGAATTCAGAGAAAGTAGGAATCACTGCCGAGAGATGGTGTGGCTTGAGGTGTAAAGAAGCAGAGAGAAGGAGAGGAACATTCCAGCTGAAGAGAAAGCAGGAGCACGCAGAAGTCAGGCGACAGTTGAGGACCTCTCTTGGGAAACCTGGGCAGATAAGGTTGCCTGGATAATGTTGAGAGGCAGTCAGGGAAGAATCTAGTCCTTAAGCACGGTAAGGCCATACGATGGTTGTTCCAGGATGTTTCTTGCAGCATGGGGCAGCGTAGTTCGCAGGGAACTTTCTCAAGGGAGGTGATGAGAGTGCCGCCTAGCTTGTGGTAATAGGAATAAATGGAAAGGATTTAATTCAGGAAATATTTAGAAGCAAAGAATTTCCTGGAATGGGCCTGAGCTGTGGGCAGCCCTCATTTTCAACTTAAGAAAACTGAGCAAGTCCCCAAAGGAGGTGAGGAAAAATATTCAAATAAAAAATTGGCACTATCAATAATGCCAAGAAGGGCAAACAAATTACATATTTCTTCTGGCAAATGATTTCTTTGGAAAGAAATACTAAAGGCAATGCAGAGAGAATGAAAGCCACAACAACCAACATTTTTCTGGATATTTATAGTTTAAAGAACACTTTTGTGTACCCAGGCATGTTTGAAACAATGGAAAACAAAGCAAAAATAGGGAATTATTATGAAATCTATTTTTATCATAGATAAAATCATTTTGCATTTTTTTCATATGACAAAATGCATTAAGTATCAAGTAACATTTACTCTGAATGTTCTCTCAATAGAATAAGAACTAGAAGTTAAAATCCAAAAGAAAATTCTTATTTTGGGTCCTATTTTCTATTGCCCACTAAAGGTATAGCTTCATTTGTGAAATATGTCCCTAAAAAGTTATACGTAACTGTATAATGACCTAGGAAAATAGGTTCTCTCTGAGACAGAGAAGGAGGTAGGGGCAGGAGGTGGAGAGGAAAAACTAGCTTAGTGTGGAATGACTAAAGAAAAGTACTGAGCAATATTTACCTTAAACAGCCCTGAAAGGGTCTCGTGTATCCTCAGAGGCCCCTCACAGTTGTGTCAATAGAGCCAGCTCACACCACGCTCATGAGAGCAGATTGTGAGCATACTTTCCCAACTCCACATTCAGTGACATCCTGTTGGTAGCTTAAAATCAGTCACGGTGGGAGAATTTACACCAAAGAAATTGGAAAACCCTGCAAATCAGAGCTTTCTCCTTTCCCCCTCTCAGAGCCAGTTGTTAAACATTCATCAGGTCACATCTGTCCCTGGAACACACTTTGAGAACCACTGATGTAGAGGCTGCAGTATATAGAGGCTGCAGTATGATGAGAGAGAAGATGACAGATTTGAAGAACAGAGAATAAAATTTGATCTAAAAAATAAAAGGTGATTCTTGAGGAAAAAATCTGAATGACTGGAATAGAAGTATTAAAAAGAAAAGTACATTTCTTGGCTGAGAAAAGATCTAAGTTTTAATGTTTCAAAGATTTATCATGTTCCAGGAAAAATTAATTGAAAGAATACAAATAAAGCTTGGAAAATAGTTTTAATTTCTCAGAAAAGAGGAAAGACTTGCAAGCATCTTGGCAGAAAAAAAAAATTGGTTACCAACAAAGGAACAAAACTCAAGCTGGCTTTATACATCATTGTAACTTGAAATATCAAAGATTATGGAGCAACATCTGTAGAGTTTCAAAGTTAAAATAAAGGACATGATTCAAGCACTATACAGCAAGAGAAGTTGTTGTTCATCCTCCAAGACAAGAGAGAGTCATTGTCAGACTGCAGTGGCTGAAAATGTGACATTCATGCATGCCTCTTCCCTGAAAAAAGAATATTTAAAACTATATTTCCCGTTATCATAGGATGAATCAAAATCAAAATTAAAGAATAAGGAAACTGTAGAACAAACGGAACATCAATGAATAACAAAACTAAAGTTAGGACTACATAATCATTATAAATAATTATACTATTGAGTGCAAATACCAAAAATCAATAGTAAAATGAAAGTTAAGTAATTAAAATGAAAATAATAACGTGTACCCATCTCAAATTAACAAAAACTATGATTAAGGCATGTGTACATACAGAGAAGTGGAAGTAGAAAGGTGTCAAAGTCAAGGGAGAAATGGAGAATTAAAGTGCATTAGATCTCTTTTTTAACACAGGGAAGGTAAAGAGTTATTGTTTTATATTGACTTTGATAGGTAGAGAAATACATGTTAAAGCATGTTTTTTTTTTTCCTAAAAAAACCTTACAAGTAGCCATTAGTTAGAATTCACAACAGAATGTGTATATACCTTTCAAATATCTTTGAAACAACATAGTTCATATAGCAAAAGGCAGAAACAATAAGCACAGCATATTCACATAAAAATAAAAAACATAAAGAAGGTGAAAAAATGATAGCATGCACTCAGTTTTGACAAGAAATATTAATCTCTTAAACTTCTCCCTTAAAAAGGCAAGGAGAGTGAAAATGATTTTAAGAAAAGAGATGTTAGCTACATGCTCCATATAAAAGACTAACATAAAACAGTGACACAAATAACTCGAAGGTTAAAATAAAGGGATACATCCAGTTATTCCATGAAAGCACAAGCAAAAAAATAATAATAAAGGTGACTGCATTAATAGGAGACAAAATAGAATTCAGGGCAAATAAACATCAACCAGAATAAATAATATCATTTTATGTGAATAAAGGCTAAAATTAATATTACTTATTAATTTTAAGTATAAAATAATATCAAAATAAATTAAGAGAAGTTTTATCATAGTAGGTCACTAATATACCACCATGGTACTATGCCATATCAAGAATTTATACATATATTCATACATATTCACAGAGAAATTTTGTTCTCTAAAAGAAAGTCTCTTTGTGTTAAGTATTCATGGGCCATTTACCAAAATTAATTATAAACTAGTCCACAAAGAGATATAAAATTCCAAGAAGTAGAAATAATTCAGACCACATTTCTTGACCACAATACATAAAATTAGAAATTAAAAACAGAAGCTCCATCAAAGAAACTTTAACCACTTGAAAGCAAAACTCTCTTCTAAATAATTATTGGGTCAAAAAGGAAATCAAATATAATAGTGATTTATAAAACAAGAACAGTGCTTAACAAATCTTATGTTTTGCCCAAATATTTATAAGTAATTTCATAGTTGTAAATATATTTTTTAATTTTAAAAGGAAATCAATCAAAGTATTCAAATGAAAAGTTTAAAAAGATAACTGCACCTCATACCCAAGTCCAGAAATGACCATTTAGAAAATATAATGAAAACGTATAACCAGAAAAGATACCATTCACAATGACAATTTTAAAAATACTGAGGACTAACTTTCAAAAAAAGTACCTATATGAACAAAGCAAAACTTTATTGAGAGACATAAGAATATTTGGGAAAAAATAGAGGTATACTATGTTCCTGATAGGGAGACTAAATATGGTAAAACTATAAATTAGGAACTAATTAATTTTCTCTTTCATTATTGGTGTACTGGTAAATGTTCACCAACTGGCTCTTAAAAAAAAATGTATGCTTATGTATGTACGTAAGTTTACTATACATTTTACAGATATAAGAGATGTGTAGCATACACTTTATAAACAATAAAATATATAATCCTCTTTATTGTAAATTCCATATAGCCAATTGATTCTCACACGATGCAGTGATTGATTTTTACCAAGCTCTTGTAAATGTAGCCAGCCAACCAGCTGCAGTTAAGGACAGAGTATAGTTCCAACACGAATATTTTCATTTACATCAATGAGAAAGAAAAAAAGTGAAACAACAAAGATGTATGTTGAAACATCACTCATTCATCAATGACATGAGTGACTTCTTTGCTGAATCAGATGATACTTTTCAAGTATTGAAATCATATTTCCTCAATTTTTTGTGCTATAAATAATGTGGTTTACTTTTAACCTTAATCTGCTTTATTATTTCCTCCATCACTTTTTAAAGTCTAAACAATAAACAAAACAATAAATCAAGCCCTGATTTGTAGCATTTGCCAATTTCCATGGTGTAGAATAATCCCATAATGGCTGATTTCACTCTACCAACAAGAGGTCACTACACAGGGAGCTGGGGCGAGATGCTCAATAGCACACCATTTCCCAGTATTTTCCCCAGGCAGGTACAATAACTTCAAGAGAAGAGATAATAGTCATGTGTAAGAAAATAATCAGGAAGGGATAAGTTTTGAGTATTTATTGCCTACATAAGAATTTTAGATACCTAAGGAGGTATCAAGCATCATGTGAGAAAAGAAGCTTTGGTCAATAAATGATGCTGGAATAATTGATTAGTTATTTAATAACAATTAAAAAGTGTAGAAAGTATTCTTAGCTCAAACATGGGCTACATAAAAACAGGTGTTGGGCCACATGGGTCATAGCTTGCTGATTCCTGGTTTAAATCATTGCTCTATTCATGTATAAAAAACAAATTCTAGATTGTAGATTTAAGTAAAAGAAACCATGCCAGAAAAGAAAAATATAAGTAAATATATATCAAATGCTTAGAAGGAGACCTTTCTAAGATTAAAATTATCAGATGAATTTCAAAGAAAATTTGTAGATTTGACTAAATAAAATGTGGAAAGTCAATTAATAGTATAAACAGAAAACATAGTGCCCCCTTTTTTAGGCTTGCACATTTCCAGAAAATGATTAGCATCAGAAGATAAGGAAAATTACCATGCAGAATTTTCTCTGTTTAAGTGGTTTAAACAAAATTCATTGCTGTCATTTTCAAAGGATCTCAAAAAAAAAAAAAAAAAAAAAAAAAGGCCATGCTGTATGGGATCGAAGTTCCCTCTTAGTTAGAGGTAGATTGGGCATCACCATCCCAGAATCCTCAGGATTGGGGAATGAACTATGGACTACAGTGGATTTACAGGTATTCTACATAGACTTATTGTGATTCTAGTAATGGAAGAAATTACAACATTGATGTGGAGACAGTGGCCACTGGAGGCTCTGAGGGCAGGGAGAGGAAAAAACAGGTGCAGTACAGGGGCATTTTTAGGACTTGGGAATTGTCCTGAATGACATTACAACAACAAATATAGGCCATTTTATATCTTCCCATAACCTGCAGAATTGTGTAGGAGAGTGTGGACTACAATGTGAACTATGGTCCATGCTCAGTGGCAATGCCCCAGGATGCATTTATCGATTGCAATAAATGTGCCACACTAATAAAGGATGTTGTTTATGTGGGAGAGTGTGGGAGGTGTGGGGAGTGGGGCATATGGGAATCCCTATATTTTTTATGTAACATTTATGTAACCTAAGTATCTTTTAAAAAATATTTTTAAAAAGGCCATGTTCTCAAAAAGGGTTCATTCTTTCATAATAGTTTGAGAAGTAGTTTTCCAAAGTCAATTTTGAATCTCTCCCAATATGATCATATACTCTTCCTCATTCATCTTTCCTTAGTGAAAATAAAGAATAAATAAATATTATAAATGTGTGATGAATCTGAATATTCTGTCAACTCTTGGTGATGTCTCGTGTCCTGTCCCTTCTCCTCTAAAGAAGAGCTAGCTGAGAAGTGCCCAGGGTTGTGAGCAGCCAGTCGTGACTCAAAAACCAACCAGGATCAGGTTTGCTGGAGCTGGTAGGAGTCCCAGCAGGTAAAAGGAACATGGCAACAGGGAATTGGGGGATGGCAGTACTCAAAAGTCTGAGGAGGCAGAATGTGGGTGTTCTTCTGGTGTAGCAAAGTCCCAGACCCAAGACTGGAATTTAGGGAGCAGGTTTCAATACCCAGGAAGGGCAACCAGAAGGAGTGGGGCAAGGTCTGGCAAGCAACTAGACACATTGCTACAAGAGTGACACAGAAACTTGGGGCAAGGCGGAAGAGCAGTTATTCAACTGGACCTGCCAAGGAGGGAGAAGGCAAGAGTCCTGTTATCAGGGAGCAAGACTCTTAGAAGCATGAATCTAGTTATCAGAAAAGCAGTGCCACACCCGTGAGGTACTGGAGAAGAGAACACTGCTTTGGAGAGATGCCAGAGCAAGCCAGGGCCCAGAGGTGCATAACTGTTTTCAGTGTAATTTATACAACACAAGCATTACCTGGGCAGGAGACGCATGGTCCTGTTGGTGATAGCTGTGTTAGATAGATTAAGATACAGGACCCCAGGGCAGCCTTCAGAGATGTGTCTCATTGATTCATCCTGCATAAAAACAAAGAGAAGAATCTTAGCAAACTCTAACAGGTTTTGCTGTTTTCCCATTATCTCTCTATAATCTCTCTTCCTGCCCCAGAAAAAAAAAAAAAGTATATATATATTTAAGAATTTCTCTTCATATTCCTTTTTATTCATTATAAAGTGAATTAAAAATAAGTTGATAGTTTTGCTTGAAGCTATATTTCTCCCTTCCTTTCCCTTTCTTTGGAAAGAAATTGTCCTTTCCGTCACAATGCCACTTCCTTCAAATCTGAACCCTTACAAGTTCAACACTGTGACATGGAATTTGAACTCAAGTATCAGAAACTCCACTCTTCAGATGCATGAAAGTGATTAAAAACTGATCCAAAATCATTCTGAAGGACAAGAATAGTATACACTCACAACAAATGGACTCCTTTAAAAGCAAGTCCATATTTCCATCCCTCTCTGTATATATAATATATACATGTAACTGTTTATGTGATTCTGTTACATAAATATATATATATATATTTGTTACATACATAAATATATATTAAAATAGCTGAACAGATTTTTACTAAATTTATGGTGTTTGAGATGGCCAAGTAAAATATAGACTGCATGAAACTCTGTGTAGGGGTGAGGTGGAGAAGAATCTCAATGATCCAGGCAAACTTCCTCCAGAGAGTACAGAATGACACCCAAGAAAATGGTGTGATTATGACTTGAGAGAGACAGAAAAACTGATTTCAAACACAGGTCCTAAATTGAAATTTACAAGGCCAGATGAATTGCAAGCTTGTATTGCATTGGAGATTCTTCACATATGGGTATTCTATGTAAAGGCTCTAGGGTGTTATCGGCAGGGTTTTATTTATTTAACAATCATCAACTTGGCTAAGAGATGTGGTTTGGCAAAAAATTCTGCATGGTCAATATGGCCACCCTAACACCACTAAGGATGACCAAACTGAGCCACAAAGGTTTATTTTCAGCTGGATCATCAACGTTTAACATTCCATTCCTAGCTATTTCCTGGTGTTTTGGATATTAAAATAACAAAACCCTTCTGCAGACAGAGCCTCTGATACACTGGGATAGGAACTGGTTGAGTTCCATGCATGGATAAGCTTCTATTTTAAGCCATAAAAGCTCGGTGGGTCTCTGCAGAAAAGTTTCCGGTTGTTGAGTTGCTGCCTGAGGACAAGCGCAGGCTTTTGATGAACAATGTGCTCTCACCACTGCATTCAAGCTGCCAGCAATATTTCCAGATACTCACCACCAAAATGAGGATTTGGATATGCACAGGTAGGTAAAGTGTGTGTGGGACAATTTTCCCGGAAGGAATGGAGAGAAGAACAATATGTGTGACATTTCCAGGAAGTAGATTTAATGCAAACAACAAGCTATCACCTAAAATGTTCGGTGTGCCCATCAAGTACCACAGTGATTGATAGACCTTGGCAAAAATGCAAATGAAAAGGGGCAAGGAGAGGAGAGAAAGCTGGTTTATACCCCATGAGAAGGGCAGCCACAGAGAAGAAAGAAAATGTAGTGGCCAAGAAGAGAAAGATGAAGTATGCTTTATGTACCATAGAAGAATATGACTTTCCCTTTAAGATAAGGAAGCAAACCATTCTCTGCATTTTCCTATTGGAGGAGCTTGGGCATCCCAACAAGTTCAGATCAATACATTCTCAGTATTTAAAGGAACTCAAAATTCGATCCTCAGCGCATAATAAGCACATAATTGCAAATACTGCTTGAGTGACTACATTGAAGCATGGCTATAAATTTGGGCACAATGCACTTAGATCCTTCTGTATGTAAAATATTTCATAAGGCAAATTTCTTAAGAATCAAAGCTTTTTGAATGAATGTTACCGCCTTTCTTAAATGTAAGCCTGTCTCTTAGTCCATGTCTCAAAAGGAAAAACAATAGTAAAATGTAGCTGTATAAAATTACCAGCCCTGTGTATTATTAGTCTACAAAGCTGGAAAAGACTTTGTTCCCAAATTCAATACAGATGGCATTATTTTGACTTTCCTATTAGAAAGGCAATTGAAAGAATATAGTCTTTTACTTTTATATATATATGTGTGTGTGTGTATATATTAAAAAGTGTGTGTGTATATATATATATATATGTACACACACACACACACACCATAGTGGGTGCTAAAGAAAAATCCATGGAAAGAATGAATACATTTTACAAATGACTTCATTATAACCACAGACAGACATCTAGAGAATGTGGTAGTAAAGATTTAAAATCTTTCTTAATAAGGGAGACCATTTTCATTTTGCCAGTGGAGAAAACTGTAATACAAAAGACAAAATAGAACATTTTCTCTCTGATGCGGACTTTGACATGTTTATCTATGTCTCCATTTCTTGTAGCTCATCCTAGAGAACACTCTTGAACATAAACAGCTAATTTACATTGAAGTCTAAGCTATGCAGAAGATGCTCAGCTTACACAGTCTAGAGTGGTTCTCTATGCTCTGACGAACCAAACAACTAATTTAAACGCGTAATTTGTGTATTGGGGAAAGGAGTGGAAGAGATCTGAGGGGTCTGATTTTTTTATGTACACACATTTCTTTATGTACTTCCATCTTTTGAAAAGATATTTTACTGTGAAAATGGGAGGATAGATTTCATGGTAAAAAAATTTGCTAAATGGGGATTTTCAAAGAGCTCTCAGTCTAGATGAGATATATATGTAAACATAAATATAATAGAGAGTTAAGGTATTGGCCACAGATATAGCTCAGGAGAGAGAGAAATTAAAAAGTGAATGCCGGAGTGAGATGCTTCAGGGATCTGTCCACCCATAGAAGCTTTGAACAACCAGCAAGCACTGGCAGAAACTTCTTTCTCAAAGCTCCAGAAAACAGTTGAAGGATTGCAGTAACAGGATGAGCAGTGAATCAAGAAAGAGGCTACTTAAAAGCAGTAGAATCTCGTGGCACCTGGTTGGTCCCTGCCCCTCCCCTCAGCGGTTTGTTGAGGGCTAACCTGTGCTCCCAATGCTGATCCCTGGCCCCACATCCAGAGGAAGGGGAGTGACCCTCGTGTACATACTGGAAGCATGTTTGTCTGGCCCAGTCTGTCTAGTGGTGGCCTTAGGGACTCGCCATCCCAGAACCTTCCCTGTGTGTAGAAGGCAGCTCATGGAACTGTTTTACAAATAGCTGTGGGACAGCAGTCAAGTGGCTGCCTGGGGTAAGGGATTGCTGGCTATAGGATCCACAGTGCAGTGGCCGGAACCATGAGGAAACTATTTCCCAGGGAAGAGGGGACATTCATATCCATGTAAAACTGAGAAATTCCCAGGGCCAGATGCACATGCCCCAGACAAGACACAAGCTCAGAAAGGATCATAGCTGCTTCACTTTCAAGCAATTCTCTTGAAACTCCACGCATAGATAAGCTCTGAAGGAAAGCACCACACAGGTCAATCTGCAAAGACTTTACTCTTGCGCGTGCGTGCGTGCGTGCGTGCGTGTGTGTGTGTGTGTGTGTGTTAGCTCCTGGCAATTAAGGACCTCTGTCATAACACTTGACCTCATACAGTCATGCCCTTAAATATAAATATAGTTCATTTTTGTGTATCATTAAATAGTTTCCACTCGCCAGAAGCTTCAACATTGGACATGTATCAACAGGATTAATACTAGCAATATAGAGGTGGGATAGTTCTTGACAATTTTTAACAATTTGTTTTTTTCTACATTAAGTCCTAGATGAGTACACAGGCATGTACTTTGCTAAAATTCTGCATCTTGGCACTCCAAAGTAGCAAGTCCAAATCTAACACAGTAAAATAAGCTTATACTCACTGTGAGTGTTGGGCAGTCTGAGAGATTCAACTCTTGCAAATTTTTACAGTGGCCTAAATCAAATAAGTTACACATCAGTAAACAACATACTACGAATGTTTAAACTTAAAACTTTCCCCCATCTTACATTCAATGTGATGTATTCATTAGAAAACAAACAAAAACCTTGGCAAGTAACTTGTTCTAAGTATATAGTTTCTTTTCCCAGAAATGGAATTTCTTTTGGCTTTAAAATTAAAATATATATTCATGTTTATTATTGTATGAGGATTATAGGAGGAAAGAGAAAAGTGAAAATACTACTTTCAGAAAACCAGTCTATTCTTTGAGCTTTTAGCTTGGAAGACCTTAAGAAAACCAAGCTGTTTTGTGGATGTGGATGACATGCCTTTTTGTTCATTTATTTTGTTTTGTTTTCTTCCAACATTTTATTATAAAAATCTTCAAATATACAAAAAAAGTTGAAAAAAATTTTACAGTGGATACCCATACCTACTACCTACATTCTACTATTTCTATTTTACAACATTTGCTTTATCACATATCCACCCATCCACCTATCTATCCATCAGTCCATCTTATTTGTTTATGCATTGCAGAGTAAGCTGCAAACTTAGGCTTTCCCCTAAATACTTCAACATGCATATCACTAATTAGAGTCAATATTTGTTTATGATTTTTATGTAAAATTTGCATATAATTTACATACAATGAATTGCAGACAGAGAAGCTGAAGGTCAGAAAGCCTAAGTATCTGATTAGCTCTGGAACTAGAGGCAAATGCAGAGCCTGGGCTTGAATCTGGTCTCCACCCCTGAGAGCCACTGCTCTCTCGTGGGGGAGACAGACATGTGTACAATAGCTAGACGGCAAGTTATGCAATCAGTGCCCCAAGTCTGGACAGACAGTAAGTAAAACTCCAAGTTGGAGACAGGAGAGAAGCATCTAGGGGAGGGCCCCCCAACCAGCAAACGGGATTGAGCCAAAGAAAGGGGAAGGCATTCTGGGTGGAGAAGACCCCACGAAGCCAAAATCTCCAGGCGAGGAGGTGATCTTGGCATTCAGACTGCCACAATGAATAGAAAACCATCTGCTGCTCATTGACGACATAGCCCCCAGACTAATAACAACAGAAATGTGATTAATTATAAATCCACTTTGAACATTTCTTCCTTTGCCGAGAGTGGACTATGTCCTAAGTAAATAAATGCAAACCAGAAATACTCTTTCAGAATTAAAAAAAATGAGACCAATTCCTAAAAATGTGTTGGTCTTAGAAGTCATCAGTAAGGAAAAAAAATAGTTTTTAAAAACAGTATAAGTAACACATTTGTGAGATAAATGTTCTTGTAGAATAGCTTTGTTACTTTAATTCATACATTCATACATTAAACACATATTTATCGAGAACCTACTATGTTTCAGAAACTCTACATGTATTGGAGATACAGCAGCAAACAAAACTGATTTTTTTAAAAATCCCGCCTTTTTGGAGCTTACATTCTAGTTGGGGAGACTGACAGTAAACCAAAGAGGTACAACAACTACTTGGCCAGAGGGTGAGAGGTGCTACGGAGAAAACAAAAACAAGAAAGGATGAGTGGGAGGACAAGAGATTTTATATAAGGCAGTGAGAAAAGACTTCACAGAGAAAGGTGCCATTTGAGCCAAGACCTGCAGGAGATGACAAGGACAACTCAATTTAGGCTGAGCATTTCTGGAGCCCACAACCCAGGTGGTTGGTGATTGGGTGACAGTAAAGGAAGGAAAAAGGGAAGTTCAGGAAGACAGCCATTTGAGTCCTACTCTTGTTTGCTCATCCCAAGACTGTAAAAATTTCTTCAGTTTCTTGAATCCAATGTGATAATAAACGACAGGTTTAAGTTTTCATCATGTGAAAATGAGCCCTAACATTTGTGGTGTGCCCTGGACCAGCCTGTTTCATCCTCCCAACAATAAATACTATGGCATATCCTTTCCACCATTTTGCAGCTGCTGAAGATGTGGTTAAATAACTAGCCTGGAATCCCACAGTCAGCAGGTAGGAGAGTCTTGGTGCAAACATTTAGCCACTACACCAGGCAAGTAAGTGGGTACAAAAGTTCTCCACACTGCTATTCTGCACGAACCCTTATTAACTGGAAAGCTCTTGCTAAAAAAAAGAAAAAAAAAGAAGCTGCTTTTTATTTCTCAATAACAGTGCTTGCAATGTTCCTTAACTTTAAATAATCTTTTTCTCTTTTACCTAGGCACTCCACGGACCCAGTAGGGTCTCATTGTTCCTTAACTGCATCAGTCACGATTGCCCAAACTTGGATTTCAAAGGAATACGTCGGTTGCTCTATCTGTTACATCAAGTAACCGGGGCCAACTGGGTGTCAGGATGCGGGTGGTAACCATTGTAATCTTGCTCTTCTTTTGTAAAGCCGCTGAGCTCCGCAAGGCATCCCCTGGGGGAGCCCGAAGCCAAGCGAATCATGGCAGGGCCAGCAGGGGCCGGAGAGGCTCGAACCTGGTCAAACGTTACGCGCCAGGCCTCCCCTGTGAAGTGTACACTTATCTCCATGAGAAATACTTAGACTGTCAAGAAAGAAAACTAGTTTATGTGCAGCCTGGCTGGCCTCACAATTTGCTGCACATGCTGTTAGCAAGAAACAATATTCGCATATTGAAGAACAATATGTTTTCCAAGTTTAAAAAGCTGAAAAGCCTGGATCTGCAACAGAATGAGATCTCCAAAATTGAGAGTGAGGCTTTCTTTGGTTTAAACAAACTTACTACCCTCTTACTGCAGCACAACCAGATCAAAGTCTTGACAGAAGAGGTGTTCATTTACACACCTCTCCTGAGCTACCTGCGTCTTTATGACAACCCTTGGCGCTGTACTTGTGAGATCGAAACGCTTATTTCAATGTTGCAGATTCCAAGGAACCGGAATTTGGGGAACTATGCCAAATGCGAAAGCCCGCAAGAACTGAAAAATACAAAACTGCGGCAGATAAAATCTGAACAGTTATGCCATGAAGGAGAAAAGGAACAATTGGACCCAAAACCTCAAGTGTCAGGGAGACCCCCAGTCTTCAAGCCTGAGGTGGACTCTACTCTTTGCCACAACTACGTGTTTCCCATACAAACACTGGACTGCAAAAGAAAAGGTTTGTAAGTTTCTTTCATTTCCATTTTCATAGACAATTTAAAAGGCTCTTTTGAATTGTATAATGCTCCCTGCACCTCACCATGTCTTGGAATTTCCGGTGTCATTCCACCAGCAATCTTCCCCCAGTGACAACGGAATTTACTTAAGATTTCTGGAGTCCAGACTCAATGTGGTTGGTGATTGGGGTACAGTGGAGTAGAGGTAGAAGTACACTCTGGAGGGGCAGCCATTTGGGTCCTACTCTTATTTGCCCATCTCAAGAGTGGCTGTAAGGAATTCCTTCGATATCTTAAATCCAATGTAAATTAACTTATGTAGGTAAACCAATGGATATGAAATCAAGTACAAGTGTATGCATTATGTGGGCAAATGCTTAGCTATATTAACCTGACTCATTGCAATTAGAGTCAAAACATGATCTTCATCTGTGGGGAGATAACTTCAAGGAAAACCATCTGCAGAACAGGACAGGTGAGAGCCTTCAGAAACAGGCCAGGTGGGATGTAGTGATGCTGTATACGTTCTTATAATTTAGTCCCAAGGTTTTAATAAATACCTGCTAACTTTATCTTAATTGTCCTCAAATTACCCCCCACCCCCACCCCCCAAAAAAACAAAATTATTTAAAGGATCAAATTAAATTATTTAACCTAAGAACTATGAGACTACATCTTTCTAGAATATCACCTAGTTCCTGCAAACTATTACTGGCATTTACATCCTACACAAACTTGTGCTAGGACTGTGCAGCATTTGCACATCCAGGATAAGTCCAGGATAAATTAATGAAATAAGGAAACAGATTGGAAATATTAGTAATGCTGTTTTGACACGTTAGTGAAAGCTGTTCTCAAAGGGTGGTCTAGGACAATAGACTATATAAATTTCACTTCTGACATGGATTAATAATTTATAATATTAAATTAAAGTCGAATGACTTTAGATTAAGGTCTTTCGAGAGTGATATCATTCCTTCCACCTACTCTGAGAGGCTTTGCTTTGTATTGTTTTTGTGAGGACAAGAGGAAGGAAAAATTAAGAGGACCAGATAGACCCTGGCTTCTTTCAAGAGTCAGGGAACCTGAATCAGGAATAAATCTGTTCATGTATCAGCAAAGTCAGGAAGGTGGCACCAGTTGGATCACACCACACCCATGTAACATGGAGAAATTTGCTTACTCCCCTGCCCTGTCAACAGTCTACTTTGATGCCATTGTGGACAGTTACAGGAGGTAATCTGGGAGAGGCTGTTCTGGGCTCCCCTGAATTTGAAAGGAGGTGCTTATTCAATTCATGAGAACATGCTGTCCTCAACTTCCAGGAAGTAGGAGTTACTCCTCTTTCTGATGAGGAAAACGAGGCACCAGGAGGCTCAGTCACAGATCTCCCGGGTAAGCAGCAAAACTTAGATTTGAGCCTTGGTCCTCCTCAGTCCGAGGCTGTGAACTTTCTACTTCACCCTGCTGTCTTCCAAAATTGATCTGGTCACGTTCAAATAAGTAGCAACCTCAACAACAGAAGCATTAGAGAATTCCAGAAGAGTCAGTATGTAGTTTCTCTGTGGCCAAACCGGGTAGAATGTCCCTGACATTGTTATGGGTGAGTACTTAGTGCTTCATACTGAAGAGCGCATTTTACTAGGATTTCCTGCATGATTCTTATATCAAAACCTTGAATTATATGTATTTAAAATGAATACAAAGCTACTATCTTAGACTTTGGCTAAGAAAATTACTTATATTGCTGAGTTCTACCCTCAAGCTAATTTGTACTTGCTGCATCAGGTGTCAAAGAGAAATACAGTACAATTAAGTTCATTAATAGTCTGAGAAAAATTAAACCTACACAAAGTTGAAAACTTGTACAGGTAGACTCCACGGTAATCTAAAAAGAGATAATGCATTAAAAAATATCTTTCTTTTCATTGTCTTTTTACTCTTGGGTCATTCCCTCCCACAGTGAGCCTATTTCTGCCCTTCTCTTTTTTCCTTTTTTCCATATTTTTGCTTCCTTTTCTCTTGGAAAACTTCTGCTTATAAAAATATAAAGATATTTTTTATTGCTTTCCTTACTCAATGTATTGTCTAAACACAAACTTCCAGAAATGCCCCATAAACACATTCCCCTTGCTTTAAAAATATGCATGTTGGGAAGCGGATGTGGCTCAAGCAGTTGGGCATCCACCTACTACATGGGAGGTCCCGGATTTAGTTCCCAGTGCCTCCTAAGAAGACAAGTAAGACAACAGGCTGGCGCGGCGAGCTGACGCATGAAGATGATGCACCAAGATGACACAACAAGGTGAAACAATGAGAGACACAACAAGCAGGGAGCAGATGTGGCTCAAGTGATTGGGCACCTACCTACCACATGGAAGGTGCCAGGTTCAGTTCCTGGTGCCTCCTAAAAAAGAAGACAAGCAGACACAGAGAGCACACAACAAACAGACACAGAGAGCAGACAGTGAGTGCGAACAATGAGGGGGGAGGAGACATAAATAAAAATAAATCTTTAAAAAATATATACGTATACATATTATTACTGGAACACAGTATAAATAACATTCCATGATATACATACTTAGTAACTATCCTATTGGGTCATATGTTAATGGACAACTCAAGTTCCTCCAAATGTCAACAACTACACAGATCAAAGCCTATACATTTAGGTTATAAAATGAAAGGCGGTTTTGTCTTTTAATATCATCAATATAAATGGCTTTCACTATAGTTGCTATAAATCTATTGATTCCTTTGATCAGAATGGAGGGGTGTTGTATATTGTTGATTCCCATATGTTTCATGGGAAAGGTCTTGTCTATTAAACTCCCTTTGGTGATACCTGGCACAGGGCCGTGTGCTTAGATTGATGCTCATAATCAAGCTGCCTTTCTTTGCTTTTGTGAGGCTGTAATTTAAGCAACCTTTAAAAGTAGTCCAGAACATAAAAAATAAAAGTTAAATATCATGGCTAGAATTCAAGTATGACCACCTGATTTTAATCCTCTCTAATTTTCCTCATTCCATTTGATAAATGGGTAACAAATTCCTAACACTAAAAATAAATGGTTAGCAATGCTCATTGCTAGCTCCCTGTCAGAATGCAGTAACAATACTTTTAACTGTGCCCCATACTTCAGACACTATATAGTCTAACAAAGTCTAAAACATGCCATCAAGAGTGGAACTAGCAGTGTTATTAATGAATAGGAGCTTTCATCTAAATGCTCTGTGTGCCTGAAACATGTTTACATGCATTATGTCATTTAATCCTCAAAACCCTAAAAGAAGTACTATTAGCCTCATTTTATAAAGGAGGAAGCTTAGCCGTAGAGAAAGTTGTTGCCCTTCTGAAGTCACACAGACAATTAGTAATCTAGATCCCAAGGCTTTAACCACCATGCAATGCCATCTCTTCTTTCAAGAGTCTGTGTACATTTATTAACCAAGAAGACTTTATAAATGCCTTCTGTGTGCTTCCTCCCAGCATGGAATCCTCCTCTTAGACTCTGCAGAAGCACACCATGGACATGATCACACATAGGGAACTCCCAATACAGATTCCCCTGGCTCCCCTGACCAGGGAGCTGAGCCTCTCCTGGCTAACTTGAAATGAGGCAGAGGGTGTACATAGTACATAGGATACCTAATGTGTGCCAGTTTGACCACGCAGACCTCAAAGATCTTTTTTTTTTCCCTAAACATCTAAAAACAAGAAAAAGAAATCAAGGATTTATTCACTGGGAGGCAGATTCTTTGCCAACAAAACTTAGTCTTTCAAAGGTAATAAATGCGGGATTAGCTGAAAGGCACATTTATGCTATTTTGAGGTGAATAATTTTGCCAAAATGCATGAAAGTAGGAGTTTTAATACTCCTTTTAGCTTCATGTTTACTAGAATAACTTACTCACTTTTAAAGATTCGTTTCACTTCTAAGATGAGGGCTGGGGAGGATATGTAGATAAATTGCCCCCAGCTGCCTCTGAAGTTAAATTACAATTTTGCCCCTGGTTTGAACAACAGAAGAGTTGAGATTTTATTTTCAATAAACAGGGTCTTTTATGTCTCTTCACCTACCAAGCCTTCAGAGTGGTTCTGAGATTGATGACAACTAAATAGGAAATTACATGAAAAAAATTTCCTAATTTCCTCCTCAAAATCAGCAGGTTTCACTGGGGGAGGGACATGGCTTTCAAGGGGTAATAGTCAAGTAAATATGGCATTTGCTTCAGGTTTACCAAGAATTTTGAGTGGCAGTAAATATGGACACCATGTAGCGCCTGATCTGGAAATGGGGACACTGACCAAAACTGACTTCTGAAACGAGAGTATTTTTATAGACACTATATCAAAAGCAAACATACTTTCCACCAATATTTGCAATCTTATTTTACTTCTAAGGTAAAAGTTCTGAAGAAAAGTTTTTGTTCATCAATATAACACATAAGATTTTTCCATGTTTTTTCTAAACCATACTAGTAAAAAGACTTTGGTTTGCATTTCCTGATATTACTTGCAGATGCTATTTTTACCCAGGCCTGCTGCTGACAACTCTGAAGTTGGTTCTGCAATTCATATCCCTTTCCCAGCATCCACAGCTCTGCCACACTCTTTAAGCTGGGTTTCTCATAGACATTTTTTTCCTACCCATTTATTTGTGGTTAACCCACTTTACCATGTCCTACAGTGGTTGCTTAGGAGTTCCATTGCCATAAACCCTCATGTCCAGCCCAGAAGATGTGGACTCAACAAGCAAGTCCTGATAAACAGGCTATTTTCTAGAATCTAGAAGGTGCTGACTCTGGTGACAAAGATGACTTAGAGCTCTCAATGACTTGGTAGGGCCTTAGGGAGGACCCTGGCTTGTATTCTGGGTGAGATGGGTAGCCATTGGGGGATTCTGCCATCTAGGATGGAGAGCCATCTGGAGGAGTGACATAATCTGACATGTTTTAACAGGATCACTCAGGACACTATCAGACAAGCGGTGATGGTGCCTTGCACCAGTGTGGAGCAGTGGAGATGTGAGAGAGGGTGGGATTCTCTGTATTTTGAAATAAACTTCTATTCTGTTTTAAAAAGGCCCCTAAAAAGATGCCACAGCCATTCTCAATAATTATCCCAAACTATAAATGTCAAGAAATGAATTCTCCTATTTGTCCTCAGGCTTCAGTCATCTCTGTGGTTTTCAAATGTTGCTAAGATTTCCATCTTCTTGCTTATGTAGAGCCCGAGAAAGAATATAGCTCTTCAGTTTGTAGTTTGCTGATCCAAAAGGGAAGATTATCTCATTGTTGTAACATTATAATAAGTTCAAGTCTTAAAAATTTTCTTCTTTCAGTACATTTGCAGACATAACTCTAGGTCAAACAGAATTATTTTATAAGAGAACAGAAATAAGGTCATCCCAAATTTTCAATGTATTTTCATTACTAGAAGTCTCAATATTCTTGAATCATTAAATGCAACAAATATTTTATGATCTCTTATTATTTATCAGATATTAGTTATCCTGCTTCAGGGTCTCTCACAAGGCTGCAATCAAGGGGTTGACCTCATCAATCAGGGGCTCAGCAATCATGGCTGTGGCCTTATCTGAAGGGTTAACTGGAAAAGGATACTCTTCCAGTTCCTTGACAGTGATTGGACTAAGGGCCTCAGTTCCTCATTGGTTGTAAGAGGCTACCCTCAATTCTTTGCCTTGTGGGCCTCTCCAACATGGTAGCCTGCTTTATCAAAACCAACGAGAGAATCTTCTAGCAAAATGAAAGTCACAATCTCTTGTAACCTAATCACAGAGGTGACACCCCAATACATTTGCTGTGTTCTATGCATTAGGTTCAGTCACTAGGTTCAGCCCACTTTCGAGGAGATGACTACACAAAGGCACAAATATCATTAGGTGCAGATCATTGGGTGCCATTTTAGAAGCTACCTGCCACCTGACACTTATTAAATACATTTGCTCTGCAACGTATTAGGCATTGTTCTAAGCCATCCTCATAAAGCAAACATGGTGTGGGAGTGGGATGGGGTGGGCTACAGAAAAATAGAAAAAAATTAGTAAAATGTGCAGTATATCAAGAAAACATAAAGCAGGGGATAGGGTTGAGGTTACTGGTAGATGTCATTTTAAATATGGGCCCAGGAAGGTCTCACAGCCACCCCAATACATTGACTCCACCCACTCTCTCCTTCCCCACTTCATCCTACAGGTCAAGTTTTAGAGGACATTCTAGGCAGGTGGAACAACATAAAAGTAGCATAAAGGTAATGTGGCGGCAGCAGAGCATAGAAGCACAGGCTCTGGGGCTAGAGGTCTGTGTTTAAGTCCCAGTTGACCATGGGCAAGTTATTTAACCTCTCTGTACCACAGTTTCCTCATCTGCAAAATGTGGATGATAATGGTACTTAGCTCATAGATTACTTAATATTTGTTAGAGCGCTTAGCCCTTTCACATATATATGAAGATCCTCTCAGAAGGGAAGGCAAAGTTAACAGTATGAAGGACACTAAAGGAAGGACCATGGATTCAAAGTGGTTAAAAGAAGAGAAAAACATGAGCCTGAGTCCATAAGGTTGTAAACATACTGTGGTCTAAGAAATCATAAATATTAGAGTATTTTTTTAGTTTTGGAAGAAATTATCAGCAATTCAATTATTCTGTACTAAAAGGGGAATTATCAATAAATGGAAACCACCTTCCATAAACCCAATTCAAAGAATTTCTATTTATTCAGAAAGCATTTATTCAGAAAGCATTTGGGTCATGCTATTTTTCAAGTGTTACATAATCTGGGAATTTTATTGTTTATGGTTTCCTTTCACAGGAACAGGTTTTTCTCTTCATAGGCTTTACTTGCCCTACTTAAAATTGAATAAACTCTCTTTGCTTAAGATTAAGAGAAGAGTATTACATTAAATATAAAATAAACACACTTTACATTTTTAACAGCATGACTTAAGAAACAAATAGCAAAAGTTAAATTAGGTGAACCTTGATTTCTTGCCAACCTATGGAAAATAATCTGGACTCATCTTTCAGGGGCTTTTCTTATATTATTAGTAGTAGTATCACTGTTTTTTGTTTTGTTTTGTTCTGTTTTGTTTTGTTTTTTACTGAGAAGTCCAGTTCCTGCTGTACCCAGGAAGTATCAGGAAGTGATAGAGAATAAATGAAATCACAAGGATTTAGGGAATAAGTGGTGAGGAAACAGGGCAACAAGTGAGGACTACTCTTTCTGGAATCTAGCATCCAAAGAAAGGAGAAATAAGATAATAGTTTGTGGGTCCTGAGAGTCAAGAATTTCTTGTTTTTTTAGGGTGGAGAGACCTGAGTTTATTTGTTGGCAGATAGAAGGAGCCTGAGGAGAGGGAGAAGCTTGCATCCCACTGCCCCACGAAAGCTCAGCTCAGCTAAAGCTGCACCACCTGCTGGTTCTCCTTTTTTTTAAGATTTATCTTATTTATTTTTTTATCCCCCCTTTGCTGCTTCTGCTTGCTGTGTCCATTTGCTTTGCGTTTTTCTGTGTCTGCTTGTCTCCCTTTGTTGCGTCACCGCGCTGCACGGGCCGTCAAGCGCACCACACCGTGGGGGCTGGCTTGCCTTCACCAGGAGGACCTGGGAATCGAACCTGGGGCATCCCATACAGTAAACAGGAGCTCAACCACTTGAGCCACATCTGCTTCCCCTGGTTCTCCTTTTGAGTACTTGCTTCAGCCCCTGTGAAGGCTTCTCTGAACATTCTCCAAGTCTGAAGTGTTTAGTTGGCTGGGCTTCGATGGAATTTTTTAGCACATGCCAGAGCTTGTTTATGTCACTTTTCTTTGGCTGTAGATATCACATTCCCTTTTCTCTTAAGAGCTGACTCTTCAATCACACAGGCATAACAGTGATAGAGAAAAGGGGGGAAGAGGAGAGCATGATAATCTAAATATTATTATTTTTTCCAGAGTTGAAGAAAGTTCCAAAAAACATCCCTCCAGATATTGTTAAACTTGACTTATCACATAATAAAATCAGCCAACTTCGACCCAAGGAATTTGAAGATGTTCATGAGCTAAAGAAATTAAATCTCAGCAGCAATGGCATTGAATTCATAGATCCTGGTAAGTTCCATGGAATACCCCTCAAACAGGTGACAGGTGTCCTCTGATTTTCCTATGGCAACATTTATAGTAAATACAACTTGGTTTAAAAAAGTAAATAAAGAATGGATTTAAATTTAAATTATTTAAATGAAGCTTAAATTAGAACTTTTTTGGCACTCAGAGAAATAGTTGCCAAAATGTTCCTTTATGAGGTATATAATTATATATATTACTTAGCAATATTTATTCAATTGACCCAGACAGTTAAAGGGTTTTTGAGAAAAGATAAAGAAAAAAAAGGATATGTGGCTAGTGATCTGTAATACCCTAAACATGTAGTGATTTTTAAAGGGAAATTCAGATTTGGCTTTTTCTTTGTCATGCATTAAGCCCCAACTTGTTTAAAGTAACTTTGAAACAATCTGCTAAGCATAAAGCTATAATTTAAGATAAAATGTGCTCAAAGCAGAGCCAGGTGAATTTTATCTAATCCCTGATCAATATCAAAGCTCTTTTCCACCTTTCAATTCCCTTCTCCACTTGCCAAGCACAACCTCTGGCAAAGATGAGTTTGGTAAATTAAGTAAACATATTGGATTTGAAAAGAACTGAGAATTGCTGCAGTATTGACCAGATTTGAAATATCCATAATACATGAGCTTTCATGATGCGACTTCAACTTAAAAAGTCATATCTATTAAAATGATTACTAATAATATTAAGAATTCCATGTTAATGTCATAAACACTTGAGTACACTTGTTTCTTCTGCTTTTCTTATTAATAACTTAACAACCTTAAGACAAAATGAAGATTTTTTCTCAGAAGTGAAAACTGAGAATGAATGTTCTGGCGCCAAAGCATCATTCAGTATTAATAACATCTTTTAAAGGGATTAGGACTCATGATTTTTTAAAAATTCCCAACAGTACAGCAACATGCTACATTTATACCTTAGCCTGTACGGACAGCGTAAACTTGGGACTATCTTTAACTCTTGAGGTCAAAAGCAATTTTCATTTCACAGAAAATTAGAATATACTATAGAGACACTGTCTCCCAAATGAAGCACCCATCATATTAGTGTACAGGTCAGTCGCTGGTAGCCAGCCTCCATGAAGCTGGGCCTCCACTCCCCAAGACCCCAAAACTGCAGGAACTGCATGCCACGTCCTAGATCCTAGGCATGTGTCTAATTTTCTTCTGACTCTGCAGTCCCAATCCATAGTTGACCAACTATTGAGAAATATCAGTGCAAACAAGTTTTGTGGCTATCTTTAAAAAAGGCTAAAATATTAGTTACTATAAGGCCTAAGTTAAATTGAATTTATCAAAGCAGTGAATAGTATTGCAATGTTTTAATTAAAATGGAGCTACAGTATGTAAGAGAATGAGAAAAATGAGAGAAGACAACATAGATAAATGAGAGTATAAAATGGGCTTGTTTCCTAGTGATACTTTTCCCTCATCAGTTATGGATTTCCCAAGTGGCTAGGATTCCTCCATGATTTTCAACCTTGGAATCTCCTGAAGGACTGTTAGTCTTGTTATAGAAATGCGTTTTCCTGGCTGACACTCAACATATTCTCTGTTTTCAGCAGGGGGACTCTTTTAATCTTTGTTCAATTCAGCCCCTGGAGACTATTTTCTGCATTAACAGATATACACTGAGCACTTACCAAATGCCAAGCGCTCTGCTTGGTATTGTCTTTTGAAATAAAATACATCTCAGCACGTAAGTGAGTCAAAATGACCTAACGAAGTTCTGAAATAAAAGAACTTCTTTGTTTCAGGACCTTTGAGATTAAACACTGCCAAAGTAGGCTTACTTTAAAGATTTATACTGGTAGTTATTCAAATGCAATGAGAGTTGCCAGTCTTTGAAAGGCGTGATTGAAAATCTTGTCAAATGCCAGATACTATTGTGGAAAAGGGAAAGAAGACACCCTACGAGGGGTTTTACCTCCTTTAACAAATAGATGAAAACTAGCTTTCCCAAATGACAAATGACATATGGTTTAAATAAATCTATAGCACGTTCAGAATAAAATCTAGGAATGTTTACACATGCTTTTAATCTAAAGGGCTGACTTGTTTTAAGAAAAGTAAATATGTGAGATCATTGACTCAGAGTTTTAGCAAACAGAAAAAAAGCAGCATCTTCAAAACTATCATCATGAGAACTGGACTTTTGCTCTCCCCCCAAGCCATTGTTTTGCACTGAAATAAAAAGTATTCTTTTTAAGGGAGGTGGGGATTATGGGTTTGGGGCTGAGAAAAAAATTATATGAAAATGGTCAATGGGACCATGTTTTTCAAACTCAAAATAAGGACACTGTATGAGAAAATGAGAAATGTTTGAAACAGAAAAAAATTTTGAAATCAGGATTAAGCCATAAATTCTGGGTTTTCTGGTTGGTCCACATCAACTATAACAGGGATAATCTAGGCTTAGGTTGGAGAGAAAAAGGCTTTTTGTTGTTTTGTTTTATGTGTTTGGTTATTTGTTTGAATCATCCATCCTCCAACAGATTAAATACATATGGATTCAAAGTGAATAGCTACCAGAGCTTGCTGAAATGTAGACAGATGTTTTCAAAACATTTTAAAAAGTGTTTGTTTTTGGACTCTATAGGAATATAATCTGCCCTACCCCCCTCCAAACTGGGAAAAGCTGTGTTCTCGGCATCCTCAGAGTTTATGGATACCCCAGAGAGATGTCAAATCATCACCAGACACATTTTCCCTTTTTTAAAAATATGTACTTAGGTCTTACCTTTGAAATATTCTCTAATTCCTGCCATTTTGTGGCATCTTTCCAGAGAGTGTTAAAAATGTACATGAGCCCAAAACACATTTTTTAAAAAGCTAACGTAAAACTGATTTTGAAAAAAAAAATCATGTCCTAGTTAATCTAATCAAGGGGAAAGCTTTGAGTAAGCATATTTCAGAATCTTGCATTTAGACATGGATATACTATAGTTGCATTTAGCTCACTTATTGGCTTAATAAATATTTTCTGTTTATAGCTGCTTTTTCAGGGCTCACTCACTTAGAAGAATTAGATTTATCAAACAACAGTCTGCAAAACTTTGACTACGGAGTATTAGAAGACTTGTATTTTTTGAAACTTTTGTGGCTCAGAGATAACCCTTGGCAATGTGACTACAACATTCACTACCTCTATTACTGGTTAAAGCATCACTACAACGTCCACTATAACGGCCTGGAATGCAAAATGCCTGAAGAATACAAAGGGTGGTTTGTGGGGAAATATGTTCGGAGTTATTATGAAGAATGTCCCAAAGATAAGTTACCAGCATACCCTGAAACATTTGACCAGGATACGGAAGAGGACGAATGGGAAAAAATACATAGGGATCACATGGCAAAGAAACAAAGTGTAAGAATCACTATAGTGGGATAACTTAGAAATTGGTCTCATTGTAACTAGTTTTGTATTTGCTATACCAGTGTCCGAAAATCATATGTTTACATTTTGATTAATTGTGTTGCTTATTTATGCAGGGTTATCCAGCTAAAGGAGGGTTTCCTTGATTGCTGTTATTGTGACAATTATAGTAATCAAGGGAATACTCTCATCCTGCTTGCCTTTCCTTTTGTGCCTGATCCCATACTGGTAAACTGCAGGAGCTGGGTCCTAATGATGGCATTAGTATTTCATAATTCCCTGTATAAATGTTCTTACTGCTTTTTGAGAATAAAAAAAAAAACACTTGGTTCATTTTTATATGCCTTTGGATAGCTGTTTTCACACACCAAAATAATCAAAATGGAAAGATGCAAAGGCTTGGTCAAAAAGAAATGTCATCCTCCCAGGCCTACCTTCCACTGTCAGCTTATACACTGAATAAATATTTTTTCTATGCATTCCAAGATCAGGTCCTGATAAATCCACACTTCTCAAGCACTTTTAACTGATACTTGCAAAAAACCATCAGCTGGACCTGAAGGAGGATTTGTCTCCAGCAACAAGTAGGCAGAGGATATGAGAATTATATTGGAGCAGGAACTCAGAGGCAGTTGTAGACAGTGTGAATTATGGGCCCTGAAGGGATATAGCCACCAATAAATGTGGAAACAGCATTGTTGTCTGAGCAGGGTTCAAACTAGGAAGCCACCTGCCAGTGGGGAAGGGCCTGAGCCCTTCCTGCCAAGCTGATATTCAAGGAGCACAGAATAAAGGGTGAAATTACAATGCAGGGTTAGGATTTGGGATGAGGCAGAAACAAAAATAAGAAGTAGTATCAGAGATAACCAACCCAGGGAGGGGCAGGGCCCAAGAGAAATCAGAGATACCTGATTTGGGTTTGCAGGTTCAAATTGGCTCAGCTAAAGAAACAGATCATCAGGAAAAAGGAAATTCCTGGAGACTTTAAATCCCTGACCCCATCAATTTGCATTATATAGTCAATCATGTTTTAAATAGAGAGAAAAAAAATAAGTAAAAAGAAATAAATGTATATATATAATCTAGTGAAATACCATTTTTTCCTTTTTATGTAGATCTCTTTATCATGCTGAATTGAATACATTTTCATTTCTTACATAAAAGTAGTCCTACAAAGTTTAGTGACTGGTCTTATTTGATACTGGCACAAACTCCCTAAACATATTAGATGGTATATGACAAACAGCATTGAGCACCTATGTGGCAGAAACTGTGCTAAGGGCCTCTCATATTTCATTTCTAATTCTCACAAGATTCCTCTGAGGTAGGCAATATTCCCTGCATTTTCACAGATGAGGAACCTGTTTTAGTTTCTCAGCTTCTAAAACAAATACCATACGGTAGGTTGGTTAAACAACGAATTTATTGGCTCACGGCTTTGAGGCTAGAAGAAGTCCAAAATCGAGGCATCAGCAAGGTGATTGCTTTCTCCCTTCGCACTGTGATGTTCTGGGGATGGCTGCAGGCAGTCCTTGGTCCTTGGCTTTTCTGTCACATGGCAAAGCCTATGGCAATATCATGACCTTTCTCCTTCAGGTTCCGTTGACTTACAGTTTCATCCTGTGGTTTTTTCTGTGTTCAGTTTCCTTTGCTTATAAGGACTTCACCAATATTGGATTAAGGCCCACCCTTATTCAGTTTGGGCATGCCTTAACTAATAACATCTTCAAAGGTCCTATTGACAAATGGGTTCACATTCACAGGTCTAGGGGTTGGACCTGAACATTCTTTTGTGGGAGAAATGATTCAATCCCCAAAAGAATCCAAGGCTGGGAGGTTAGCTAACTTGGACAAAGCCATACACCATCAGGTGGTGGAGCAATAATTCAGATCCACCCAAGCCCTTTCTGCTGTGCACAGCTGTAGACCGCTCTGAAAGCTAACCTTGGCCCATGGTTGTCTGAAACAGAGCCAAAAACCATAGCAGGTACCAGGAAGGGTAAGCTTTTCTTTCCAGGAACACCCATGAGAGGAGTTGGCAGGAGAGAGTTTTTAGACCCAGTCATTCAAATCTGTATAAATATATACTGCGAACCAAACGACAAAGAGGAAGAAAGCTGGAAGAGTGGCTGCAGCTGATGGCTCAGGAAATGGCTCTGGGATTGTGAGGTCCTAAACACTCTGCCCTTTTTACCAGTGGTTTGGCCCCTCCTTTGGGTCAAGACGGAGCCTTAGAGATACTGGCTTTCAACACAAATCCCAACATTGTTCACAATGAGACATGAAAGACAGCTGTCAAATTTGAAGTATTACCAGAAAGACATAACAGATTTATTTATTATTGTTCATAAGTGCTCAGGGTAGAATATTAATGACATGAGACCTGAAACAGGCAAGATTTGCTGGTGGAGAAAGCCCGGTGAAACCTCAGAAGGAGACCAGGGGCACGCATGGAGGCATGAGGGCACTGGAAAGAAATGCAGGGATTAAATCTGATTCAGAGAAAGGGGTCACATTACTTTAATTTTTGGACTTTGTTGGTTGATTTTTATATTTAGTATCATCCCTAGGGACCTATTTGGAAAAAAGCTCTGGAACACACTGCAATAGAAATTGGTCCAGACCATCCAAAAGTCAGTCAGTTAGATCTGCTAGTATCTCTCAGGATCAAAACTGAAGCATATTTTTTGAAAGCTTTAAATTTCGCCCTTCTCTGAATTAGAGTTTATAATTTTTCAGGGAAGCGTGGTTGATAAATGGCTGAATGAACAATTAGGCACTCCCTCTTCTACCAATTTCTCATTTGATAGTTACTTTAACAACTTGCCTTTGGACCTTTCTTCAGTTCAATAGATGATGCAGTTCAGGAGATTTTTTTATTTTTAAAAGTAAGTATATTTTATGGTTGATATAAATATGAAAATTTTGAGATACATAGATTTGACCATACATATTTACCCAACCACTTGAGTAACTAAGTAAAATAAGTTATTTTAAGTTTCCTGCTAGTCCTAAGATGCTCTGAGTGTTCTGAAGTAAACAGGATTTACTGTAAGATGAGGTCTCCTGAGTCCTAAGCCTGAGTCAGTTCTGGCCTAATGCCTAGTTATCTGGAAAAGATATTAACTTTAAGGAGCTCAGATTTTTCATTTGACTAACCATAACCTCCTCTGGAGCTTACGGCCTTTATCGATTCATGTCTGTTTCTGAGAAATCTGAACAAGTCTCTTGCTCATGCAAGAGAGGCAGATTCACTAACAAGATTTTATTTGCCTAAATTCTGTAAGCCTTCGAGGTTCTTTTTTTTGCAGGAGGTGGGGGTGTTGGTGGATGGGGAGAGATGCAATTTGTGACTCACAAATCAGTGGCTATGTTAAGATGCTCTTAACATAACGAGTAATAAAATGAATGTGGCAGGCTACTAAATGGCAGCCACTGGCAAATTACTTCATTTCAGAAAATTTTCAAATCCTATCCTATGAATCCTAGAAACATAAAAATGCAACTACAGGGGTATTCAGAAGTCAAAGCTTCTTCTGGGCTGCTCTTAGCTTGCTAATCATTGAGTGGGTGGAGAAAAGCTGCAAACATGCGTCTAGTATGTCTGTTTTATTCAGGCCCAACAATACAATTGCTGAACATAAAAATTGCTCTCTGTACTCTTGCCAAATGCTTGCTAATGTGTTTTAGCATATATTCTGCATGCTTAACTATCACAATATTATAACAAGTATTTCCCTCGCCTGACCCCAACTGCCTTCTAAACATTTTAAGATAACATTTTTAAAGTTAATTGTCTTTTAAAGTTTTTGTAGACATAAGGATCACAAGTAAAACTGTTGTGGCCATTTAGCCAAACAGCCCAAAAGTTCAGTCAATATTTATCTTCAATCTAACAGTCTAAAGCCAAACTTCTTGCCACAGATGTGTTTAATTCTAGACACACCAGTGGATGAGCTGAACACACCTGGGGGTGGGGGTGGGGGCAAGAAAACCTGGAAAATCTAAAAATATCTGTAAGATTGGCATTAACTTTGATATACTATGGTTTCTGGCATTAAAACTTGCTTATTAAATAATCTTTGGCAAAATTAAAATCGCACAAAAATGAGACAGATACTACACTTACTATCTTAAAACATAAAGGTCTGGAGAGCAGAGGTGACTCAAGCAGTTGAGTACCCGCCTCCTACATGGGAGGTCCCAGGTTCGGTTCCCAGGGCCTCCTAAAGAAAAAAACAAAACAATACAAGCAGGCAAGGAGCAAAAAACAATGAGCAAAGAGATGAGAGAGCCATGGGGGTGGGGAATAAAGGTCTACTCAAGCTTGTATGCTTAACTGTTTCCACAATAAAGACATTTGTACTAAGAATTTCACTTCTAGATATATGCTAAATAATATATTTTTAAAAAACAATAAAATATAAAAAAATTTAACTTAGGAAAATATTTTAGGCTATCTTGATCCTCAGAGACAAATTATAAACTACCTCAGATATAAGATATAAATCTGATATATTTTTGATATATCATTATCTGATATAATGACTATACGGTCAATCTGCCCATTGCATAGTAGAGAATTTGACATAGGCATTTTCATTATATGAACTTCTCTGTAGTCTCTATACAAGTTACAACCCCCATTTCCTCTCCATCTCACACTTCCCTGTGGGCTTTGTGCCTAGGCATCAGGGAGAAGTCTTCATGTGGTAGCAGGTAAAAGCTCTATGGAAAGTTTGTAGTATTTGATCCAGATTCCTCTTATTTTCATTCTTGCCTCTATCTTTTCTAATTCCCCAAATTGTGTTCCATTTTTACTTGTCTTAAATTATTAGGCACTTTGCTTTTTGATAACTGTCCTCTCAATTCACACAAAAGCAAAAGGAATTGGCTACTCCCAAGGAGGATCCACCTAACCTTCACCTCCCTGGTGAGGATCCTAGCTGAATTGTATCCACTTCAAAATGGCCATTTTCTGCTTCCTTGGTCTATGAGTTTTGTCACAGAGTCAGATTTCTGCTTTAGGTTCCTGTATCTCTAAATATAATAACATTTATTTAGATATGATAAGAAAAGGAAGGGGAAGAAGGAGAACAAGGAGAAGAGAAAGAAGACAACAGTTATTGATAACTATTGAGCATTTAGACACTGAGCTAAGCACTTAATATATATATTCTTGAAAAATCCCCACAACCCTGTGAAGTGGATATTATA
Source organism: Cabassous unicinctus (assembly GCA_029593785.1). NCBI lineage: Eukaryota > Metazoa > Chordata > Mammalia > Cingulata > Chlamyphoridae > Cabassous > Cabassous unicinctus. The sequence goes on from JAQZBX010012541.1 coordinate 36,860, forward strand.
AATACAATAAGAAAAAAATGTAACATTTATTGTGCACTTACTATATGCAAACATTGGTCATGTCATTTTATTTGCATTACATTTTTAACCCTCATTACATCCCAACAAGGGAATGCCCCAGCCTGTACTTGACCCAGACTTGACTGACCCCAAAGCTTGTGCTATTAACCCCCATGCTATTTAAGAATGTCAGGAATCAATTATTTAAGATTATGAATATATCATCTTTTTTTCCTATTTTGAGGGTAAATATAACTCACATATTTTCTCTATACATGATAATATAAGGCTAAAAATAAACCTTTCACCTCTTCATTGGTTGTCCTGTCTTGCTTTTTCTATTCATACAAGCTAAAAATTTCAAGCATTTCCAGATTTTGCTATTGGTCAAAATTAATGTAACAAGGTGAAAGGGGTAGGCATCTACAATTTTAAAAACACCTATAACCTAGTATCTGTAATTTAATATATGGCAAATGTGGTAATGGCTTTATTCCAGTACTTTAAAGAAACTCAAACTTTCCATTTAGGGACCTTCCTACCCCCAAACAGTTATTAAACTATAATAAATAAGAACGGAACAAATATCTATGAGAAGTAAAAATCTTCAAATTAATAACAATTTTATTCTATTTCTATGGATCATGTGAACAAATGAACAATCTTACTTGTTAGATGTTGAATAATATAAAAATCCTAAATAGAATATTCTGATCACAATGCCCAAGTTTCCAATCAAATTTTCTATTTACAAACTGTTTTGTTTTATTTCAGTCTCCAGAATTTAACCATATTGAGCCAAAGATATCACCCTGAAGAAAACAGTAGAATTTACGGATATCTCCTCTGCACACGTGTGCATGATTTAAAATCTTGCCACACAAAGTTCACAGTAAGGACTTTTAAAAGTACCTTAATAATAGCTTCCAGACACACATGCCTTGACATTCCTCAGAAACTCACTCCACTGTTCGACCACCATTGCTACTGTGAAAATTGTCCTAAGGTCAAACTAAAATCCTGAATGCTGCATCTTGAGTCCATTTTTTTTCTTCAGAGAATGTAGATTTCCTTTAATAATATATTTCCCTTTTAATTCCTTGATGTTACCAAATATATAAATAAATAAATATATATATATAGAGAGAGAGAGAGAGCGAGAGAGAGAGAGAGAGAGGTTTGGTGGCTAATACATTATGGTTTCTAATTATTTTGTTAACTTCTTTTTACTACAAAAGTAATAATAAATTGGTTTGAGATGGCAGACAAAGCCTATGTGTCAGCTTTCCTCTTCTGTCCTATTTCAAAGAAATTAATTAATAGATATATATTTTTCAAAAATCCATAATATGCCTAGAAAACAAAGTAGGAATGGTCTTGGTAGATCAGAAATTAAGAATCCTAAAAACCCAAAAGCCAATGTGGCCAGTTTAGATGAGGAACATGCAGGAGATGGCAACTGTAAAAGAGGGAGCAGTGTTATATCTTCAAGTATGGTGTGTCCCAGAAATTCAAAGATATTTTAATATTAGAGCTATTCTCATTAAAACTTTTTGAAAAGGATTCAAGAACTAGACAAGATGCCCCATATCACTGCCACTTTTCAAAAATGTAAAGGCAGTCCAAAGCAATATAATAAATGAGGGGAGGGTGGATATGCAAACAGGAAAAAATGAAAATAAATTGTCAGTATTCACAAATGATTAGGATGGTCTACCTAAAACAGTCTAGAGAATCAACTGATCAACTATTAAAATGAAGAAGAGAGTTTAATATGTGGTCAGATACAATAACATCACACAAAAAGCTAAGCTTTCTACAGCATCAGAAATAACCAATCAGAATTATTCCATTTATTTTGTATATTTTCTTTGTTTTTCAATGAAAAAAATGTACAGAGGAGTTGAAACTCCTCGTGTACCTCTTTTTCCATTTCATACAATTCTCTCTACCCCAGAGGTAACTATTTTGCATTTGGAGTTTATCATTCCTATGCATATTTTGTTATATGTGCAGGTATCCTTAAAATTATTTTAAACTAAAAAAATTAAATTATATATTATTATTTTTCACATTGAAAAACTATATACAAATAATATTATATATATGTATGTGTGTGTGTGTGTGTGTGTGTATATATATATATATATATATATATATCATTCTGCAACTTGGTATCATCCATTAATTTTTTTTTAGACTTATCCATGTTGATAGTTACACATGTATTCTTTCTCTTTATCCTGGATCATTGTGGGTGTATACTTTTAAAAATATACCTCTTCTCTCATTTCCAGAAATATATTTGGAAAGTAAAAAATGTAGCCCAAAGGATATATAGGTTAAAATAAATATCACAATGAAAGTACAGAGTAGCTTGGAAAAAAATTGGAAATAGCCTCAATATCCATCAACAGGAAGAAGGTTAGTTAAATAGATTATGGTGCATCCATAAAATGGAAAATGCCTGCATTATTTTAAAATAATTCAATAAGTCTGTTTGTCCTTACAGGGATTGGTTTCAAGGAGGTAAAAAATATAGGTAGATAGAATATGTAGAGCATGACTCCCTTAATGTTAAAAATTAAAAGTATGCATTTAAATTACATATATGAATATGTACATGTATTTTAGAAAAACACTTAGAAAACTGATACAGTGGGTACCTTTGAGTAAGGGAATGGGTTTGAAGGAGGTTAAGGGATGGAGACTTTTGCTTTTATTCTCTATTCGAATTTTTAAATGAGAATATATTCTATTTTTTGGTGGATAAATTGATACTAGATACATAGATAGAAGACAAATACTAGACCAAAAAAAAAAAAAAATGTGTTCAGAGAAGAATGGACAGAGTTCCAACTCCCAGGGTATATAATCCAGTAAGAGTTGACCATATCATAAGCTTTTTAAATGGTTGCAATTGAAATTCTTATCACCTAAGACTGAGCTTTTCATTTTAATTACATTTTATATTTCTTTAATCAGAATATAGGAAAATGAGAAAAAGAGTTATAATGGAGCATACTTACTGACAGATTTCAAAGTTTTAAATCGGAGATGACAACCACGGAAATTCAAACACAGCACATTTAGATGCCACCTTTGCAAAGTAGACACTATATATTTATCTGCAATCACATTTTTCACTGTGGAAAAATCAATCTAAAAAGGATAAACAAAAATCATTAAGAAATGAGAAAGATCTGATTGATGTCACAATTTAAAATATTTTAAAACACTGAGTACTAAAAATCTTTTCATCACATCATTTCCAAGTTGAAAAAAAGGACTAAATGTTAGCCAAGAGTGCTCTTTTTGGTAGACTATTGCAAATTTCATTTAAAAATAATGAACATATATATATATATATATATATATATATATTCCTGCTTTCTTCCAAAAATGATTTCAGTTGGCTGATAAGTACACTAAGGTAGAAAGGTAAGCACAAAAATGGCTTATTAACATATTAGATAATGTCCAGTCTTCCTTGAGAATTGAGATATACAAATTAAAATAAGATATCAGATATTAAAAAGTTGGGCTGGAGAGGGTTGAGAAAATTTTGGAAAAAGGTACCCCAAAACTCCATGCACTTTTTTTGGAAGATTTATTTTTATTTATTTATTTCTCCCTCCACCCCCATTGTTTGTGCTCACTGTCTGTTCGTTATGTGCTCGTCTTCTTTTTAGGAGGCACCGGGAACTGAACCCTGGACCTCCAATGTAGGAGGGAGGCACCCAATGGCTTGAGCCACCTCTGCTCCTGCTTGTTGTGTCTCTCATTGTGTTTCTTTGCTGTATCTCTTTGTTTCATCATCTGTTGCATCATCTCATTGCATCAGCTCACCATGCCAGCTCTCTGTCTTGCTCGTCTTCTTTAGGAGGCACCGGGACCCGAACCTGGGATCTCCCATGTGGTAGGCAGGTGCCCAACTGCTTGAGCCACATCTGCTTCCCTGCCATACACTTTTGTAATTACAAATCAGTCCAACCTTTAACCTAATAAGTCTACTTCTATGAATCTATTTTGCAGATATAATTATGCATGTGTCCAAAAAGTAAGGAACAGAATGTTCACTACAACATTATAATAGCAAAAGATTGGAGGCAACCTAAATATTTATCAATAGGGAATGATTATATAAATTGTGGGACTTCCATGCAACAGAACACCAAACAGAAGCCTAGTTCAGGGCAGAAAAACACAACT
>JAQZBX010012542.1:0-41063 GCA_029593785.1 Cabassous unicinctus
TGTATATGTATATATATATATATATTTGTTTGTTTTTGTGCTCTGAACACATGTCCCAGACGCCGAATCTCTGCGGCACGTATTTTAGGCCAGGATGCCCTACAATAGCCACATGGAGCCTCACTGCAGCACCTCCCAGGATTTCCAGTGTCTGCCGGCTCTCCGAAAGCTCTTTGAGGGCTTCTTGTCATTAGAATTCCCTGAGTTTCCAGCTCCTTCCTTGCAAGCCATCTGGCCTCTCTGCACTGCAGCTGTAGTCCACCCTCCCCCGCCACACACGCCTGAGTCTTTGACACCCCCACCTGAGGCAAATCCATCCATCAAAAAAACCCAAAATTGCAACCCGGAATTTTTTTTTTCTAAAATCTTGAATTAAAAATTTTTGTTCTTGTGGTTAACAATACAAATACAAAAATGTTCCTCTCTTACACAGTATTAAGAATATGGAGATACATAGGGGAAAATATACTAAAGTAATGTATAGACCATCATTAACGATACTATTGTAATATTTTTTTTTTACCGCCATGGCAAAGAAGGTACTATATCAACACTAAGGGTCAATAGTGGGGGAGTATAAGGGGATATGGGATTTTTCCTTTTGGAGTAATGAAAACATTCTAAAATGGACTGCGCTGATGACAGCAGAACTCTGTGATGAAACTGAGGGCCACTGAGTGTACACTTTGGATGGATTGTACAAGGCAGGGGACAGTATAACACAGCGAACCCCATGGTGAATGATGGACTGTGGTTAACAATACAAATATGAGAATGTTCTCTCATGAACCATAACAAATATACTATGCTAATACATGGTGTTAATAATAGGATGGTTTGTGAGAAAAATACACCAAATATAGGCTATGGACTATAGATAGCAGTAATATTATGACAATGTTCCTTCATCTTTGTAACAAATGTGTCACAACAGTGTAAGGTGCTGGCGGTTAGGGTTATATGAGAAACCTGTATGGTATGCATGATTGTTTTGTTAACTCGCAAATTTTCAAATTCAATTTTTTTTTTCTCTTCAACCTCCATTAGGTTTCATGCTTAGTTTTTTGTGTGTGTTCTCCCCAACTTCATTAGTTATACCATTGCAAAACACATGGCTGTATACTGCAAGAAAAAAAAAAAAAAAGTCTCCCTCCATTTAATCATCTTGCCCAATTAACGGGAGCCTCACACCTCAGGTGTGTGTTCCTGGGACGTTTATAATTGTCATTAACCAAAAGAATAGAGAAGGTCAGAATGCAGAGGCTTTGGAGAGTGATTGCTCAGGCAATCATCACACTTGGAGCTAGAAAGCCCCTGCGTGTTTCTCTTCAGAAGAAGGGGTGGGTGCCAACTAGCAGGCCCTTGCTCTCCAACCTTAGCTCTGGCTAGCAGGACATTTTGAGTGACAGAGAGCCTAAGTGAGCACCACTCGAAGGGATACATAACTGCCAATGGCCTCTGTAGGATGCAGGGACCTGGAGGCAAGTACGGAGAAAAGAGAGGGGAACAGCCCAGGAATAGGTGCCGCTGTTCTGAAACTGTGAAGGAAGTGGCCACGGAGGTGAAATTTCCAAGAGACGGATGGTCATCCAAGGTCCCTTTTCACTTTTCTTATCTCTGAAAACTAGTAGCTCTTCTTCCCTCCTTCTTCGGTTTTGTTGTTCTCATTACTGCTTGCCATTTGTGTGTTTTTGTTTTGTTTTTATTAGAGAAGTTGGAGGTTTACAGAAAAAGCATACAGAAAATACAGAGTTCCCATTTCCCCCCACCCCACCCCTTATTAACACCTTGCATTAGTGTGGTACATTTGTTACAATTGATGGAAGAACGTTATTATCATTGTACTATTCACTAGAGTCCATGGTTCACATTAGGGGTCACTGTTTGTCTTGCACAGTCCTATGTTTTGTTTGTTTCTTTTAAAATGTTTACTCTAGGGGAGCAGATATAGCTCAAGTGGTTGAGCACCTGCTTCCCACGTACAAGGTCCTGGGTTCTATCCCCAGTACCTTCTAAAAAAAAATGTTTACTCTAGTAGCATATATACCACCTAACATTTCCCCTTTTATTCACCTTCACATATATAAATCAGTGCTGTTAACTATATCACAATGTTGGGCTACCATGTGTGCTTTTGTTTTAGTTGAAGAAATGCTGAAATTCAACACTGAAAAGCCCGTTTTGTGAAGACAGCACAAGCCAGAAGGACGGTTTTTCAGTTCTATGCAAGGTGATGCCCGCCAGCTCGTGCTCTGGGGACACAGGACACCTGACGTGGATTAATAATGCCCCCTCCCCAAACCCACGTCCACCTGGACCCTCAGAACATGGCCTTACTTGGAAATAGGGTCAGGGCACAGGTGATTAAGTTCAGGATCAAGATAAGGTCACCCGGGGATAGTTAGGGTGGGCCTGAGATCCAGTGCAAATGCCCTTATAAGAGACGGTGAAGGTCCTTGGAGACCTAGAGGAGAAGGCCTCATGAGGACAGAAGCAGAGGTCGAGTGATGAGGCCACAAGCCAAGGACAGCCAGGAGCCACCAGAAGCTGAAAGAGAACAGGAAGGATCCTCTCCTCGAGCCTTCGGAAGGAGCACAGCCTTGCCGACACCTTGACTTCAGACTTCTGACCTCTCGTACTGTGAGCAAATAAATCTCTGTTGTTTGAAGCCACGCAGTTTGTGGTCATTTGTCGTGGCGGCCTTAGGAGACTAAGGCAGCATCTGACCAGATGAGTCTGACAACATAGGCGATGTCCTCAAACCCCTCACTATATGTGGCCTAAGGAGATTTACCAAATTGAACCACGTTCAGAAATGCTTTTCAATTCAACTCAACTCAAATCTATTCTTAGCACTCCATTCCTTTGCCCCTGGACTGTGGGGACATGCCAGGGAGGCAGAATGGAAGAATTTAAGACCTGATTGCCAACACAGACAAATCAGAGGAACAAATTCCTCCCCCTTCATTCACTGGGGGGGTGGGGGGGGCTTAGCCAGGTCCCAGTGCAGCTTCACCTGTTAACATCTTTAACTATTATTTATCAAGAGCCTGCCTCATGCAAAGTTTTAACATGTAGTTTCTCATTTAGTCTTCCCAACAGCCTGCATATTCAGCTTAGAAGCAAGCTGGTAAAGGTCCAGTGATGGAAAGGCACATGACCAGAATCACAAAACTATTCCGTGGGAGAGCAAGAATGAAAATAGATCTTCTGACTTTGATTCCAGTGGCCTTGAGAGAAGATGGGCTTTCCCAGCCACCCAAAGAAAGGGGCATCATTGGACTAAAATGTCCTCTCCCCATAGATGATCCACCATCCTATAGGAGCTGTGGAGAAATGATTGATCGGAAAGGTCAGTGCAGTGCCAGCCTCTGGGAAGTGGGGCTGCCTTAAAGCCAAGCCATCTCCTGCTGTCCAGGAGGAGAATCCTTTGGCCAAACTTCCATGTAGCTAGGCAATCTGAAGAGCCAACTATTGAGCAACTATCATGGGACAGTGCTTCACATGGATGAGACCAGATAATCCTCACCACAGCCCAATGTGCTCTGGACCACTATCATTCCCATTTTATAGATGAGAAGCCCAAGGCACAGTTATAAAGTCATTCCCTCAGGGTCATCAGGCAGCAAGAGGAGGAACAGGAGGGGAGCCCAAAATGTTCCTTCTCACCACACCAGACCACTTCTTGAGCATAGGCTCCCCGAGTGGAATTCCATGTTAAAACTTTATAAAAAGAAGCACAAGGCTGTCCAAACTGAAAATATAGATCCTCGCCAGGGAAAGATTCTGTAGTTTGGGAAAGACACTGTGAATCTTTATACAGTTCCAGAAGGTCATTGAGGTGGTGTGGCAGTTTGAGATTATTTTATGAATCCCCAAAAGAGAAAGATTATGTCTGTAAACTAATCTGTACCTCTGGGTGTGATACCCTTTGATTGCATTAAATTCAGTTGAGAGTCCTTTGATTAGATCACCTGTTAAGATTGCTTTCAGGGTTTTTTCAACTAAGTTAGTAAGGCATGACTCAGGTTGCATCCCCACCCCCTTTCTGGGTCTGATATATATGGATTCACACGGACAGACAGACAGACACAGGAAGAAAGACCGCTGTCATTTTTGATCCTGCCATGTGGCAGGAAGGAGAAGGCTCAAACAGCTGAGGCCCAGGGAAGAGATGAGCCATTTGGCTGATAGCTTACAGCTGAAATTGGGAAGAGAATAGAACAGCTGAGACTGATACAGGAGGCCCAGAAAGAAACAAGCCCTATGCCAGGAGAGAGAGGACTACAGGATCATTTAAGCACGAAGCCTCAAGACGTTGGGCCCATGGAGCTCAAGAGGAAAGGGTGATCCCAGAGGCGAAGGCTGAAACCTAGGCAGAGCTCAGTGGCCATCTTGCTTCAACACGTGGCAACTGACTTTGGTGAGAAAACACCTTTTACGGTGCCTTGAGTTGGACTTTTTACAGTCTTGGAACTGTAAGCTTTTACCCCTAATAAATACCCTTTATAAAAGCCAACAGATTTCTGGTATTTTGCATCAGCACCCCTTTGCCAAACCAATACAGGTGGCTAAAGAATAAGCTGTGCTGAAAGTCAGCCCCTTCCCCAATTCAGTGATGACTGTAGTCATTTTTACAACAAATTTACTGGGAATTGCATAAAGAACAATTTAAAGAGAAAAAAAAAATGCACAACTTTCCAAGTTGTGGAAAGTTGGCACCCTTATAAGGTAGAAGAGACAATAGATTTTAAATGCTACTCACCTTTCCTTCTCCCTAACTGAAAAACGAAGCTCAATAAAGCAAATTGCTGCTCAAAATTCAGGCATGATAGGGTAGACAGTGACAAGGTTCCTCCATCCTGGTTTCAATGGCTCTTCCCGACCTTCCGTAACTTCACTCCCCAACCTGCCCCCTCTACTGGTTCTGTTTTCTCTGAAATGCTTCCCAAATTCACTTTCTGACTCTCCTGCCCCACGTTCCAGCTATCATTCTGTCACATTTTTATATTCTCCTTTGTTTGTCTTAATTTGTCTAAGGCGTACAAGATCTTTAGTCTTAACTCTCTGGACTCCAAGAATTCTCAAAAATCTATGAACTTTTACTCAGAAAAAAAGTATACATTTAAATATCTCCATGAAAGTCTTCAGACAGCTCCTACAGGTTCATGGACCTCCTGAGATACAAGCAGGGATGCCTGGCTAACAATCCCTGCTCTAGATGATTACCTTTGCTTTTCCAACAAACTTCAAAAGCCTTTTCTTTTCATCCATATTTTCCTCCACAAATTTCCTCTCTCTTGTACAAAATTTTGTCTCCATTACATTGATTCAATGACCTCTGTTTCAGATGGCTTCCTCCTGTTTGAGTTTTGTTGTGCTGTTTTATGCCTCTTCCTGCTTAATCATTGTAGGCAATCATTCTCTTCACCTTCATTTCTCATGGGAACTCTATCTTCTCCACATTTTATATACCACACACATGCAAACTGATCATGCCTTTACTTTCTGTAATTGTGACTCCTTCACTTAACCAATGTATATTACAGATGAGTCAAAAAGATGAAACTGGGAAGCAGATATGGCTCAAGCAACTGGGTGCCCACTTACCACATGGGAGCTCCCAGGTTCGGTCCCCGGGGCCTCCTGGAGAATGCAAGCTGGCACGATTATGGGCAGGTGTGGCAAGCTGACTCAACAAGATGATGCAACAAAGAGACACAAAGAGGAAAGACAATGAGAGACACAGCAAACCAGGGAGCTGAGGTGGCTCAAGCAATTGAGCACCTCTCTCCCACCCAGGTTCATTTTCCGGTGCCTCCTAAAGTGAAGACAAGGAGCAGACAGCGAGTGCAAACAACGGGGGTGGAGGGTGGGGGTTATAAATAAATAAAATAAATCTTAAAAAAAAAAAAAGATGAAACTAGCTGCTTATTTACAAATTTGAGACAAATCACTTTACTAAAAGAGAAGCACTGTGTTCTTTGGAAGCAAAGCAACTAAAGCAAGGAGCAAGTGGCTTAGGGCATTTGAGGAAATAAGGGACAATTTGCCCTGAGAATGTAGCATCTCGACCAATACCTGAAAAATGAGCATGGGGTTGGTTAGATAAAGGGGGAGGAAGGAGAACAAACCAAGCAGTGCAAAGAGCTTGTTGGATTCCAGCATTAAGAGTAAGCATGGCTGTTGGAGAACCTGAAGAATCCAATATGGTGGAGCTCAAGACACAAGACAAGAGGATGGAAGAAGGCAGATTGTGGCCAACTGGAAAACGATGGAAAGAACTCCAGGCACTAGGACCTGGTAAAGAGTTTTAAGTAGAGGAGAGACATGGATCAATATGGGGGAGGAGTTGAGAGCTTATTTTACCTTTACTTTTAAGTTTTTGAATATGCAATATGTTCACTTGGTTTCAAAAACCAGAAAGTATGAAAAGCTATTTAGGGAAAAGTCTTTCCTGTGGCCTAGTTTTCCTCTCTCTGAAATGGATGTCTATTTTTCATAGTTTCTTACATGTCCCTCCTGAATTTCTTTATACTTATACAAGAAAATATGACTAGAGATTCTTATTTTTCTCCTTTAACATCAAAAAGATAATAAACCATGCCCGGTGTTCTGTACCTTGAAGTTTTGGGGGATAGTTTTCGACTATTTGTGTATTGTTTACTTAGCGCTGGTATTATTATCTTTTCACAAATGTAGGTCTCTCTTCCTCTACCACACGGTAAGCTTCTGGGTGGGGCAGAAGCTATGAATTCTTCATTTTTTGTACAAAGTACATAGTCAGTATAAATCTGTTGAATTCAAGTATATGATGAAAAAATCTTTGTTGAATGAATCAATTACAATTGAAAAAACAAATGCTTCATCTGAACTATTATCGTAAAGATTTTACTTTTAATTATGCCACTTTTCCAACATTCACAAAAGTAAGCAGAATACCTACTTTCAAAGACCCATCCCCTAGCTTCATCAATTAACATTTTGGCAATCTTAATTCATCTATCTCACCCACCTTACTGTGGGGAAGGAGAGGGCTGGAGTATTTTAAAACAAATCCAAGACATCATGTCATTTCCCCAGTACGTACTCAAGAACACGCCTCTAACCATTAAATCCTTTGCCTTAATAACAACCGCATACTGACAAAATGAACACATTTAGTATCTAGGCCATAGTTCAAGCTTTCTGACTTTCTCAAAAACATCTTTTCACAGTTGGTTTGTTAGAATCTGGAGCCACACAAAACCCACAGGTGATATTTGGTTACTGGTTTATATTTCTTAAGTCTCTTTGATTCCGTCACAGTTTTCCTCCTCTCCTTCTCCCTCTATCTTTTTATGCCATTGATTTGTTAGAGAAACCAGGTCATTTGTCCTCTACAATGTCCCACATTCTGATTGCTTCCTTACAGTATCATATTACCTATTTTCTATCCCCCTGAACTATTTCCCTGAAAACTGGCAAGATTTGTGTTTTGAAAAATTCATTCTAGCTGCTGTGTGGAAAATTGATCGAAGAGTGGGAGAGTAGCCAATCAGAAGGCTGTTTTAGTAATCCAGGCACGAGATAATAGCTACCTATACTAAAGCAATGGCATATAGTTTCAATGGCAAGGTGGACAGAGAGAAATGGACCCATTCAAAAAATACTTAGGTGATGGCATCAGTGAGACTTGTTGACTCTTTGAGAAGGAGTCTGTTTCTCCACTGTTCATTTCTTACAGCCCTCCAAACTCTCTGTTAGGAATCTGGACTGCCCCATGATACAAACCAAAAAGGCTACTTTCACCTGGAAAAACATTTACATGTTCCCTGACATTCTTCTCACAATTATCATTTATGGCAAGAGTGAAGGGCATTCAAAGTTGTCGTATTATTGTTGGTATTAAATTTTATTGCTCTGGCTTTAAGACATAAACAAAAATAATTCCTTAAGTGGCTGAAAATTGTAATGATACTCTCGGGAATAGATTTTACTGCTATGGATACTGTAAAACACGGAGATAGTAAATTTAAATTGCAGTATTAGTATTGGGAATAAATTTTATTGCTCTGGCTAGAACACAAAGAATGCAGGATTCATAACTCTTCTCTCTTTTTCCAGCCGCAGGTTTATATACAGCGGCACTGAGCAGGGTGTGCAGGGCTGATGGAAGGTCGCCGGCATCCGTGTGCAGTCTGGGTTGGCTGGAGACAGCAGAGAGAAGCTTGATCTTACAGGTGTCAGGGAGCTGGAGAGAAGCAAATCCCAGCAGCCAGGTGAGGACAGGAAGAGTGTAGGTGAACACATGGGGTGGCAGAAGGGACATCTGGCAGGAACTGCTGCAGAACCCCCTCCCACTGAGATATTTCTGCATCTCCACCCATCTGCAGACCTCCCCTGGGCATGAGACCCTGCTTTGCCTGGTCCTGCCTTCAGTCCAATTTAATAAATCAAGCTCTGGAGGCCCAGGATGGATTCTGGTTTTGGTTTCATATGGCTTTCTACTTTGTAGATATGACCCCTTAACGCCCTCCGTGTTCTTCCTCTCTGTGAGGGCCCCCATCCACCCAGCCAGAAACCTAGACGTCCCTCTGGACTCTCCCCTCCTTCGCCCCTGTCCACCTGGCAGTCACCAGCCCTGCCAGTTTCGCCTCCCCGAAGAGCTCTCAGGTCTGCTGCTCCTCTCCACGCCCCCGATCTCGCCACCATTTCAGGCAGCCTTCAGCTCTCACCGGCACGTTCATCCAAGCTCATCTCATGGTGATGACAATGGCCACCATTTATTGAACATGAAGACCGAACCAGCGACAGTGCCAAACCCCTCCTATCAGAAACTCATTTGATCCTCACAAGCTCCCCATGATGGACAGTGTGCAAACCTCTTTCATCAAATGAGGAAACCAAGGTTCAAAGGGTAAATATGAGAAGATAAGTATATTGATAAAAGTGGCTGGGCAAATGTAGACAACGAATCTCAGATCCTTTCCTGTCCTTCAATGACTCCCTGTTGCCATTCCTTCCTTCCTTCCTTCAGCAGAAAAACGCCTTAGCATGGAACACGGGAGCAGTGCCAATCTCTCCAGCCACATCCTCCACCAGAACCTCATCTAAGCAGAATTTTGCTAACAAGGTAATCTGCCTTTCCTCCAGGCTCCTACTCTACCAGAATACTTAGCATACTGAATTTTATCGTCTGCCCCAGCTTCAGAGCACCTTTGGATTGTAACTTTCCCGAAAGCAGGGGCTGTGTTTTGCATCTGTGAACTCCCAGATTCCAGTACAGAAACCCTGGCACACAACAGACAGTCGATGGCAGTTCACCAAATGAATACACGATCAAACAAATAGTATCAAAGATAGTGAATTCAACAATAATTATGACAACAATGAGGAGCCTTTCGAGTCTCAAAGAAATAGCGAGTTGTGTTTCTTTTCAGTTTGAGAAATTATATTTATATGCTGCGTTTCAAATCCAATCTGTAATTACTCACCTGTTCGGATTCTAACACCCAGGAAAATGTTACCTGTAGATTCATGGCAGGATATAATTTATGGAGAATAAGCAGTTCCTTTCAGAACACAGTAGCCAGTGCCTGGAAAATCACGCCTTAGCAACTACCCTAATAAATATCGGGAGTAATATTTACTATGATACAGCAAACTTAGATGGCTTCGTGTAATTAAGGAAATTAGAAGGGTTAGTAAATTTGAATCCTCCCAAATGCCAGGAGTCAGCATAACTTCTGTGAGGTTTCTGTTTGGGGAAAAGGCCCAAATTTCCAAGTTATATGCTATCTTTTCTTTTCAATTGCTCACCACTGAAGGCATCAACTTCCAGAGTCAGAGAGTAAGAAACTGAGGAAGAGGGAAAGTGGAGGAAGCTGACATGAACCAGGCCTCAAGACCTGGGCTGCTGAGGGCTAGTTCCTGCCTCCATTTCTGTTTCCATGGCAATGGCCATCCGATCAGCAAAAACAAGTCAAAGAGTCTCTCACTTTGTTTTCCTTTCTTCCTTTGAGATAAGCACTCAAGGTTTTGCTAATTAGAGAAGACAGGCTTATGGCTGAAATGCTGACTGTTTTAAAAGTTAAATATTCTCCTCAGAGAAAGTCTGTAAACTCTCTATACAACCAGACCTGTTTCTGGGGCAACCACGTATCCTTCTCTGTGAAAAGCCACGCATCCGACCTTTGGATCGACAATTGTCTTCTGAGTCACGTCGGTTGGATAACCTTTAGGATAGCACTCGTTGCTGGGTGTTCATGATGGTCCCAATCAAATGGAGATGAATGAGTTCCAGAAAGTCCGTTTTTATTACATTAGACTGGGAAGATGAAACCAAAGGAATACTTGTGGGAGTGGGTGTAGCCTCAGTGGTTGAGTGCCTGCTTCCCATGTACCAGGCCCCAGGTTCAATCCCCGGTACCTCCTAAAAAAAAAAAAAAAAGACTACTTTCAACAAAAATGTCCTGAGTCAACAGTTCAATATTCTTTCCAGAGGCGCCGTCGTTGCCCTGGTTGTATCCTGGATAAAGGCGAAACAGGCAGCTACCTGCTAGCTTGACAAGGCTGTTCTCTCACCAGCGAGATGCCCAGGTTCCCCCGCCAACCCCTCCCCCTCCACACACACACACACATACACACACACACACACACACAGAGCAGCCCTCTAATTCCACCAAACCTACTGAAAATAAAATAGCACAAAATGATATCCCTGCCCAAGCTACTACTATTATTCTTTGCAACCGGCAATTACCTGGATTCCATCGAAATGCCCCCAAACATTATTTCATTAATTCCAGCCATTTCCAAACTGGCAAATACTGTCCTTTCTTGGGTTTTCTATCACTGCTAGTTTTCAGCAGAGAATTATAAAGCAGGCAAAGCCCACCCAGACAATCAGAGGATGGAGCCCACTGCACAGAGTCGAGATGGAAGGAAAGGCAGGGGATGGCACAGGGGTGGGGCTGAGAGTTAATGAAGTCACTTTGGAGAGAAAAAATGGAAAAAAGGAAAGAGAGAAAGAGATCAATGAGAGGGAGATCAATGGAGCTCAAAGTGGATCTCAATGGGCTGGTAGATTGAGGTCATCTAATGCCTGTCGTTGGAATCGTTTCCCTCTAAAGCGCTGGCCCGCAAAGCTGAACCCGGTAATCCGACGTGCACAAGAGCTCAGGACTCTTGGCTGTTTCAAAGGTCAAGGCTGGAGATTTCCCCAGGGCTCCAGGTCAAACCTGGAAAGAGGTTTCCTCCAGGGAAAGAATCCCTGGACCAATAAAGATGCACAGTGTGGAGCTAATTTACTTTATAGGAGGGAAAAAAAAATAGCCCCTAGCCTTCTTAGTTGGTCCTCAATCTTCCTTCTGGAAAATAGCTTTCTGAGGCTGGGAAAGAGGATTTGGGAGGATGGTGGAGCTCCTGCAAAGGTGCAGATAAACATGAGTCATAGGGAAGGAGAGAGCAAGAGAATACTTACAGAAACGTACTTCCGTTATTGACTCATTTCCCAGGCAGCATGGAAGTGAAGAGGGAGGATTTGGGGACAGAGGGAGACTCAATCCCAATAGCATGCTGTCACTTTAATAGGTGTGACCTGGGATAAGTCATTGAACTTCTCCAAGACACCATTTCCTCTTCTACAAGATGGAAATAAAAACAGTTCCTACTTCACAGAAGGTGAAACTCCTGGGAAGATGAATCCCGATGATGCTGGTAGAGTGTTTGGCTATTGCTGGGTACCTATCTGAATGTTAGATCTTATTATTTGAAGCATAATAATTTTTTTAAAAAATGACTTGAATAGAAATAGACCTTAAGACTCTACGAGAGTGAGGAAAAAAGGTTAAACCCATTTTTAGGTCCAGAAATTTTAACTCTCCTTAGCAAATATTGGGACGAGAAGCTTCGCGTTGGTAGGTTCTCTAGAGAAACAGAACCAAGAGGATATATAACTATCAAGAGATTTATTTCAAGGAATTGGCTCACCCGATGGTGGGGGCTGACAAGTCCAAAATCTATAGGGCAAGGCAGGTGGGCTGGAAACTCAGGCAGGAATTGATGTTTGCAGTCTTGAGGCAGATTTCTTCTTTGAGAAACCTCAGTTTTTGCTCTTTGGGCCTTCTGACTGATTGGATGAGGCCCACCCACATTACAGAGGGCTAATCTCCTTTACCTGAAGTCAACTGATGGTAGATGGAAATCACCTTGACAAATTACCTTCCCAGCAACACCTAGATGAGTGTTTAAGTAAATAGACACTGTAGCCTAGCCCCATTGACAGATAAGACCAGCCAGCACGGTGGGTAGCACCTTTCTAAAATCTGGGATCATGGGCCCATCCCTTCGCAACGGGGAGGCCAGATATCTGCATCTGTGAGGGACGGAGGGCCCAGGAAGATACTTTCACAGAAAACTCCATCAGAGGTGCAGGCGCGGCAGGAACTTCAGCAAGAGAGAAGGTGGAAAGCGAACTGCCTGGATGGCAGGTTAAACTGGAGGTTCTCCTTTCCACAATGACAAGATTTTCCTCCTGGAACATGTCATGTTCTGAAACCTTGGGTAGGTCTGCCAGGAAGAAGGACCCCTACCCATCTTGGGTAGGTCTGCTTTGGGTAGGTCTGCCAGGAAGAAGGACCCCTACCCATCTTGGGTAGGTCTTGGGTAGGTCTGCTTTGGGTAGGTCTGCCAGGAAGAAGGTCCGTCCTTCCCCGGTGGGACCTTTAGAGGAGCAGGACGAGGGGGCGCCTTAGGACGGAGAGACGATCTGAGGTTATCCTGCTGCCTGGGACGCACTGGCTTGCGGGCGCTACCGTTGCACAATGACATAAAACACAGCAGACAAAATTGCAGGTTCCCGCTTCAGAGTCCCTCAGACCCCCTCGTTCCTGGGGCCCGCATCCCTAAACACCCATTCCAGCTTCCTTCCTCCCGCGTCGTTGCCACCCAGAGCCCTTACTACGGGCACCTGCCCCCACCTCCGGTAGCAATACAGCTCCTGGCTGGTTAGCTGTCCAGAAAAGAGGGTCGCCCCACACCTTTGTGGCTGCAGAGGGTTTTGCAAACGTCTCTTTAACACGCTTGCCTTCCCTGGCTGTGGGGATGGAAGCAATTGCATCCCAGAAAACAACTCTACTTAACAAACAGCAGCAGGGCCCCTAAGCAGTCATGAGGAGGGCTGGTTCAAATGTTGGCACACACACAAAATATTCATTATAATAACATGTCTCGTGAATAACATCAGGATCCAAAGGGCAGGATGCCTCTAGAATCAGTTGGTGCTTGTCTGAGTACTTACTAACACACACACACAGGATTCTAGAGTGTTGCTTACATGACAAAGTTATTCTCCAGGACCTGACTTTGAGAGGCTGTCTTGTGTGTGCATCCTCCTGCTTACAAATGGAACAGTGTCTGAACCACCCTGGGAAAAGAGGATCTTGCTTAATTTTCAAGGCTTAAGGGAAGAAATTCCTTAACAGACTGTGATAATTCAATTTAATAATCATTTTTTGAGTACCAGCTAGCATCAGGCTCTCTGCTTAGCACTGGGGAGAAACATGGTTCACATTTTCCAGAGGTGACAGATTATTGGTTAATACCTGTCCCAGTCGGAAGTCATTCCACATGTCTCACTTAAATCTTTCATGCTGCTGTTAACAACCCACTGTCACTTGGTCAGTGCTTGATTAGAGACCTCACAGGATTGCAGTTCTAATGCTTCTAGGGCCTTTATTAGGTGCCAGGCCCTGAGAGTGGGGTTGGCAATGGACAAGGGTTCCTAGTACTTCTGAACTTCTTCCATCGCCACTGAGATACTTACTTAAGGTTTCCCACCAACCCCAATGCAAAAGTGCAATCGTGCACCATCTACTGTGTTTAGACCTTTTAAATTATTACCAAATTTTAAAGGGAAAGATTTGACATTTATTAGTCCAGTTGGTATAGAAACACTCCTGGGAAAGGAAAAGACCCCATTATCTTGATTCCAAAATTTGACTTGTGGCTCAATTAACATTTCAGCATCTCCTTAAATGCACTTCATTTCATTCCCTCAACAATAACCCACGTACCACACCAGTGACCACAACTTTGGTGTCCCAGCTCCTAAATCCTATTAGTGTTCAGAAAGCCTCCTGGTTGCAACATAATGTTCAATCAGTGCAGAGAAATTAATTAAATTAAAATTATTTTTATTGTGATTTAATTAGCTTGATCTAATTACTTTGTTCACTGACTGAGCATTCTGTTGTTACGGCCAGATCCTCTCTCACTCGTGGCATGAATGTTCCCATAGAATTCCACATTTCCTCCATTCAGCCAAGGGAGTGGGCTGGTGGGGTTTGCCAGAAACTCACGATTTATCACAATCAGCATCATCACAAATTATAGAAAGCATCCAGCAATGTGATAACTTCTAAATGAAGTGTCTTCGAGCAGGTCGCACCATCGGCCCCTGCTGTTAATCCGTCATATTTCATAGTCAGCCCAACACCCTGTCCTCTTTGCTGGGCCTGCTTTGTCACCGGGCAGCTTCTGGGAGCTTGCTGCTCCTTGGGGTGTGCCAGGGAGAGGTCCCACTTCTCTGCAGACTGCTGTCCTTCCACCTACCCAGCCGTCTTCTGTCTCCCATCAAACCCCACTTCATGCGCCCTGTAGCCATTCCAGCTGGTGCTCCCCTTCCTTTCCTTCTATGCCAGGGTCCTTCGCCTGAGGTTCCCAAACTGAACTTAGCATTTTCTTTCATGACAAATGTAGGCAACGAGCCACAGGGTATTGGCAGTACCTGAGACTTTGTCACCAACGAGCACCCAGACGCTGCGTAATTACACTATGGTTATCCTGAAATTCCATTTATTCATCTCTCCCTCAAAATAATGGTAGTTGTCAGAGCTCCAGTAGATGACATGTGATCTCAATCTTTAGATGACAGGCCACTCCACAGCTCAGTGGACAACAGCCTTCACCCCCGTGTCTGCACTGACGTCTTTTAAAAAAAAAAATTTCCTTAACTTTCTTATATTTTAAATGCATTGTCTTAACCAAGGCGCTTAAAGCTGCGCAAATTTATTTCCTTATGTTTTAGCGACTGCATTTCAATAGAATTGACTTGCTGTATAATCCTACGTATTTTCTTTTATGATTAAAACCTATTTTTCTGGGAAGGAATCTATATGCCGTGCCAGACTGCTCTAACAATAGAGACCTAAGCTTTTTTTTTTTTTTTTGTCTTTGTGTCAGTTTCCCAGGTCTGCCATAACAAATTACCACGTTGGGGGCTTCAAACTATAAAATGTATTTTCTCATGGATCTGGAAGTCAGAAGTTCAACATCAGTTTCACTGGGCTGGCATCAAGGTGTCGGCAGGGCCATGCTGCCTCCAGAGGCTCTAGGGAAAAAGCTTTCCTGACTCGTGCAGCTTCGGGTGACTGCCGGCATTCCACGGCTTGTGGCCGCATCACTGCAATCGCGTCGCCTCCTTCTATTCTGCGTGAGTGTAATCTCCCTCTGCTGCCCTTTTATAAGGACAGTGTGGTAGATTGGATCATGCACCCGCAATAAAAAACATAATCTTAATCCGCTTTCTTGTGGGTGTGAGCCCATTGTAAATAGGACCTTTGAAGATGTATTATCAGTTATAGTGTGGCTTCATTTGTGAATGAGATCCTATTTAGGTGTGGCCCAACTGAATCAGCATGGGCCTTACTCTGTATTCCTGAAGTCCTTTATCAACACAACAAATTTGGACTCCCACTTTAGAGAAAGCCACAGGAAGAAGCCGGAAGTTGGTGGAAACCGGAAGAGCAGACACAAAGAGAGAAAGCCATCACCACGGGATTGGAGGCAGAGAAGCGAACCAAGGAACCTGAAGGATAGCGGCAAACCAGAATACTACAGGCTTTATGGAGAAACATGGCCTTGCCGACACCTTGAATTTAGGCTTGTCGTCTCCAAAACTGTGAGACAATTAATGCCCTTTGTTGAAGCCAGGCCACTGTGTGGTATTTGTCATATAGCAGCTCTAGCAGACTAAGACAGACACCATTGGTTACAATTAGAGCCACCTGGGTAATCCAGGATAATCTTTTCATCTCGAGGTCCTTAAGTTTATCACATCTGAAGAGACCCTTTTTCCAAATATGGTAACATGTGCAGGTTCCAGGGACTAAGACCTGCCATCTTCGTGGACAGTACTTGGGCCACTAGAGTCCCAATACTAGAGCCCCAGTGCTCTACTGATGGTACAATTCTGGCCTTGAGTCTGATGACATAAGGGAAAGGAAAAAAAAAAGATTTCAAAAGACGTATGCAAACTGGTACCCAGGTAAAGTAGATGTCCATGCCAAAATAATTAATTAAGGGTTGATTGGGTTGATGTAATAGTTGAAAGAGAAGTCAAGGCATTCCAAAACTTAAGTTTTCACCAAGGCTCTAGGAGAGGAAACAGGCCTGTTTCTTCAACTCCAGGTGAGGAAAGCACCTGCTTTTCATACCTGGCCCTTAGACCATGCATGGTTCTCAAGCCTGAAGATGTGATAGTGTTCCTGGTGAGTAGCTCTGCTTCTCCCTCCTCCGGCCTCTTCCCTGCCCCAAGGCTGCTATATTCATTAGGTCTTCTGCCAAGTGTTGAATGAGGAACTTAAGCTGCTGCCAGAAGTGAAAAAGAGCAGGGACCGTGTCTTTTTCAATTAACTAGAACAAGAGGAAGTAGGTATTAACTTCGGCATGAGACATTTCGGCTCCTGATTAGAACAAAACCCTGTGGTCGGGTGGGCCACACCAGAGACTATTTGCCAAAAGGAGTACCAAGACCACCTCAGGACATCACTAAAATGGTGTGTGTGCTTCTCCAGGGGCCACGGCTCCCCCCCTCCCCCCAGCTGTGCCTCTTCTGGTGCAATTTCATTCCCAGAGCCTGACCACTCCCTCCAGCTGTCTTTAACTCTTCTTCTGCAACTGGAACCCTGCCTTCCCCATGCTCTGTGCTCCTCTAGCCTGTGTCTTTGCCTGCACTGACCCTTCCTCTTATGATGTCTTCCCAAGCCATCTCCCTCCACTGACCCTCAGCATGCCCTATTTATGCCTCTCGATGGTACTTACCATGTGGGAGATAGCATTGTTTTCCTGTCTCCTTTCTAAACGACAGAGATCTCCCTAAAGACAGGACTCGCTCTTCTTTTCCGGTATGCAGTCTGAAGCACATTGCTGGGCACGCAATAAATAGCCGTTCACTTGAATGTCTGCCCTATCTGCCTCGCAGGACTGTCGAGAGACTCAAACCAGTGACTGGGCATGATGCCCTTGGAGATAACATCAAAATGCTGTACATAAGGAAGACATCAGTTTTGCTGCAGATGTTTTTGCTCTTGACCTAAGTCATTTCTCAAGGTCCCTTCCAGACACATCAGAGTTTCATCTCTTTTTTAAAAAATTAGCTTCAGAAAACGTATATATATATATATCTGCACTGGAAATGAGCAGAAAGCAGCCTGAGTTCCTCATGCTCTTAAATTCAGAGGGCGTGCCAATAAAAGATGACCAATCCACTGGGTGGGACTGTGTACAAACCTTGGTTCTCATTACCAAGCTGGAAGGGACTTGAGAGATTACTTAGCTTCCTGCAGATAAGAAAACAGAGCTGTCCAACATCACATGCCCATTAGTAGCAAAGAATCCAGGCAACAAGGACCTGGTTCTACTGGCTTCTTGCCCAGTGCCTTTGCCATTCTATGATGCTCTTTCTTAAACCAAGGTCTTCACCTGACCTTGTAAAACTGGCCCAATACTACTTCTTCCCAGCCTTCAAAGAGTAGATCACATGACTGCTTCTGTTCACATAGGGGTTTGTTAGAATCCATAAATTGAAATCATTGGAAGGTACTCTATAAAAAGTAGGATATTTTGAAAGTGCTTAACTTTTTTTTTTTAGAAACAAGATAGAGAAAATTATTAATTCAAAGTTCAAAGTATCCATTTTTTTTCAAACATGCAAAAAGCATTTCATCCATGTAGGTCTTTAGTTTTTCACAGTCCATCAGGAGAGATGAATTAACCCATTGATTTTTGTCTGCCATCTTCAAGCCACATATTTTCTACAAAATCCCATTCATGCAAAATATGCCAGAAACATGATCTGGATAAAATGAAAAGCTGGAAAACTCTGACAGGAATATGAGAAAGGAGAAACCAAAATGATATCGCTAAATGAGATGAATCTTCCAGAGCATCAAGTGAGGAAGCTAGTTGTCAGGGTCAAGGGATGTTTGGTCAAGAGAAATGTCAGGTCTGAGGGTGAAGAGACCCTGACCTCCCCAAGTTCCTTGTAGACACTCTCCACTTAACCCTCTCCACATGGTGGCTTGAGGAATCCCCTGCGCCCTGGTGCTGTTTGGTCATTTAACTTGCATAGCATTTAACTTCTGCTGGACCATGGGCTGTTTGTTCCAACATGATTAGATCCCTCTTGAGAACAAAGAATAATTCCTTAAACATTATAATTAAGCTGGAGGAGAAGGCCAGACAAGGAGGAAGCCAAGACGAGGAAGGATGTTGTATCATTTCCTAGGTCTCTTATAACAAAGTACTGCCAACTGGGTGGCTTAAAACAACTGAAACTTATGCTTTTGCAGTTCTGGGGGCCAGAAGTCTGAAATCCAGATGTCAGCAGACCATGCTCCTCCCAAAGGCTCTAGGAGAGGATATGTCCTTGCTTCTTCCAGCTCCTGGTGGCTCCAGACATTGCTCGGCTAGAGGCAGCATAAGGCCTTCTCTGTGGGTCTGTGGGTCTTTTTATCCTTCCCTGTCTCTAAGAGGGACACCAGTTGTGACAGTTTGAAGTTATTTTATGAATCCCAAAAAGATTATGTTCTTGAACTAATCCATTCCTGTGGGTGTGAGGCCCTTTTGATTAGACTACGTCAGTGAGGCATGACTCAGGCTGAGTCTCCACCCTCTTGCTGGGTCTTATATAAACAGAGACACAGCAAAAGGAAGCTGCCATTTTTGATCCTGCCGTGTGACAGAGGACTCGAGGATCACTAGCAGCCAAAGCTTAAACTCGAAGCCCCCAAGAGGCTGGGCCATGAATCAGCTCAAGGTTGAAGAGACAAGCCATATGCCTGATAGCCCACAGCTGAACTCGGGAAGAAAACGGAGCAGCTGAGAATGAGAGAGGAGGCCCAGAAAGACACAAGCGCTGTGCCTGGTTGCCCACAGCTGAGTTCCAGGAGATGGGACAGCCCAGAGGGGAACAGCAGGGACATCGGCAGAGATGGGCCGCCATCTTGCTTCCACACATGGCAGGACCTCTGGATCACTAGTAGCTGACTTTGGTGAGAAAGCATCACTGCTGATGCCTTGATTTGGACATTTCATGGCCTCGGAATTGCAAGCTTTTACCCTAAATAAAATTCCCATTATAAAAGCCAACCCATTTCTGGTACTTTGCATTGGCAGCCCTTTGGCAAACTAAGACACCAGTCATTAGATTTAGGGTCCACCCAGAGAATAAATCACCTCTTAGCTCCTTAACTTTCATATGCAAAGACTCTATTTCCAAATAAGATCATAGTCACAGGTACCAGAGTTTAAGACTTTCATACGTCTCTTGGTGGGACACAACTCAACCTACTGCAAAAAGAAAGAGAAAGAAGAAGCAAGATCTTTCTTTTCCCACAAAAGCTAATAGTACTAAGCACATATTAATGACATCTGGGAATGAATTGTTTATGAATCCAACCTAAAAAAGCAAAGTAAAGAGTTTAATAGGTGCCTCATGACGGAGAATACTTTCGCCTCTGGTTAGGCATGAGGTCATTGCATGAGCCTTATAAGAGAAAGGATAAAACTTCTTCAGGACTTATCCCATCTACCCTTCAATCTTGGGGGTCTTTGGGGAGACATAATGAGGGTAAATTCTGTGAGCTGCTCACTGAACTGTGACCACTGCTGGAGCTAAAGAAGATTCAAAGATCTGGGACCCAAATTTAGGCCCCCATCACCTCCATTCCTGGAATGTCTCCTGTTACTCATCACCATCAATAAATTAGTGATTTCGATTCATGGACAAGGCCAGTGAAAAGGACCATTGTTCTCGATCTTCTGAATTTCTTTTTTCTTTCATGTTATTTCTCCTCCCCAACCAGTCTTAATATTATGCCTTTGTCTCTTTTTACCTCTTTAAAAAAAATAATAAACATTTACTTCCATCTAAGACATCTAATTTTATCTTGCATCACTACCATGAAGTAGGTATCATTATTGCTATTTCATGGAGAATGGAATGGGGACTCAAAGAGGTAATATGAAGTCATGCAGACATTCAGCTGTGGAGCTGGGAATCAGACCCAGGCACTGAATTCCATATTTCATCCTTTCCCCTAGGATGTCCTCCTTTCTTCTCCTACTAGTTCCTTTTCCTGCTTTTTCCCTATTCCAAGGGCACTTACAGGCTTAGCACATGCACTCATCACTCTAAGGCTTCTCAGCTCTTTCTGCATCAAAACCACCTGGGGAGTACAAAACAGCATTATTCACAATTCCCAAAAGGCAGAAGCAACCCAGCCATCCATCAACAGATGAATGGATAAACAAAATGTGGTATATCCATACAATAGAATATTATTCAGCCATAGAAAGGATTAAAGTTCTGAAACATGCTAAAACGTGGTGAAACTTGAAGACACAATGTTGAGTGAAATAAGCCAGATCCCAAAAGACAAATATGGTATGATGTTGATTATATGAAATACCTAGAAGAAACAAATTTCATAGAGACAGATGGTGGTTTATAGTTTACCAGGGACGGGGGATGTGTGAGGGCAAGTGTGAGTGAGAGGGAGAGGGAGAATGAGAGGGAGAGGGAGAGGAAGAGGGAAGGAGAGATTTAGTACACAAAATGAAAGAAAATGTTTATGAAGTCTCAGAGCTAATGTATCTATGAAATAAACTTACTCCAAAAAGCAGGGGATATGTTTAACACAATCTCTAATTTGTATTTCAACAATGTTGAGAGGGCATTAAAGAGAGTAGTTATAAAGAGGAAACAATTGATAAATACTCATATCAAATGAAAGTCATGCTTACTGATTTTTTTTTAAACAACTATAACTGGGGAAGAATGGCAGATTAAGTTTTCCAACCTTGGCAAAACTGTATCTCCCAACCTACATGCTCTGATTTTTTAAAACTTCTTATTTTGAAATACTTTCAAACCTACAGGACAATTGAAAAATATACAACCCCATACAGAAGACTCCGACATACTCCTCACACAGATACCCAGATCCACCAACTTTTAATGCCACTTTGCCATATTTACCATATAATTCCATCTATCTATCTATCTTTCTATTTGTTTATTTCATAAACATTTGAGAGTAAGTTGCATGGATCATGCTCCTTGAACATATAATATTTCCATGTACATTTCCTACAAAAAAGGATATTCACTTATGTAACCACCTTACGTACAGTTATCAAGTTCAAGAAATTTAACATTGATATAAAGCTGACAGTCTATACTCCAATTTTTTCATATGTCCAATAATTTCTTTTTGGGCATTTTCTCCTTTATTATTAGATCCAGTTGAGGATCATGTATTACATTTAATAGTCATTGTTCCTTAACCTCTTTCTCCTTTTTTTAAATGGTGGAAACATATATACAACATGAACTTCCCCATATCAACCATTCCCAAACATACAACAGGTTTAATCATACACACACAGACACACACACACACACACACACAGAGTGCTGTGCTACCCTTACCACTATCCATTATCAGAACTTTCCCATCCCCTCAGAGAAACTCTGTACCCATTACACATCAACTCTCCCCTCTACCTCCTTCCCCACCCAACAACCTGTTCTCTACTTTCGGTCTTTATGAATGTGCTATTTCATGCAAGAAAAATCAAACAATTATCTGTCCCTCTGTGTCTGACTATTTCACTCAACATGATGTCTTTAAGTTCCAGCCACATAGCAGCATACATCAGAAGCTGACTCCTCTCTAGGGCTGAACATTCCACTGCATTCATACACTACATTCTGTTTGTAAAGTTGTCTGCTAATGAACATTTGGGTTGCATCCACCCCCTGGCCCTGTTAAATGCTGCTACAAACATTGATATACAACTATCTGTCCAAGTCCCCACTCTCAAGTTTTTGGGTATATAACTAGAAGTAGGATTGCTGGGTCATATCAAAGTTCCATGCCCAGCTTCCTGAGAAGCCACCAAACTTTTCCACAGCAACTGCACCATTTCATATTCCCACCAATAATCTACCAAAGTTTCCACTTTTCTGCATCCTCACCAACACTTGTTACTTGCTGGTTTGTGTGTGTGTGTGTGTGTGTGTGTGTGTGTTTAAATAATAGTCATTCTGGTGGATGAGAAGTGGTATCTCACTGTGCCTTTGATTTGCATTTCTTCAATGGCCAATGATATTGACTATCTTCTCGTGTGCTCATTTGCCACCTGTAAATCCTTTTTGGAGAAATGTCTATTCAAATCTTTTACCCATTTTTCTAGTGAACCCCTTAGGAACCCTTCTCTTTTCTTTCTGTGCATATTTTTCTGTGAGACTTAAATTTAACATCCTAAATCCATAACAATCTCATTAGCTTTGATTCCAACTTAACTTCAGCAACATACACTCACTAGTGTCCTATAACCCTCCACCCCTTTACTTTTATGTAGTTCTTGTCACAAATTACATTTTTACACATTATTGTAAGTCCCAAACCATTGATTTATCATTACTTTTAATGCATTTGCATTTTAGATCCTTAGAAATTAAGAAATGAGGTGACAAGTTTATACAGCTTAGAGATTTCAAAGTGAGTCAGGAGGTGATTTATACTTATGCAAAGCCTCAGGCAGATCTCACTAACTGCCACAGTAAGCAAAGCCTCAAAAAGAGGTGCTCATGAGGGCTCTAGAAACTTCTGGACACTGTAAGCAAGGAACACAACCCCATGAAATCAGCACCCTGTCAGTGGGCCTTACCTTGGAATCTATGGTAACCTATTTCCCTGCTGTAACAGAGTTAGGCTCATTTATAATTTCCCTACACATGAATCATCTACCCCTTTTATCTGAATCTATAATTAACACTATGCCAGTTAAATATATGTCCCAGAGACTTAAATCTTTGATCTGTTTATAAGCCGATTGAGCTCTGAATCTCAGCAGAGTTGCAGCCATCACCTACTCTCCATTTCATCAGACTCACCCGGGACAACTAACAAAATGATGATAATGGACAACCCCCATCTCTAAAAGCAAAGAATATCTACAACAGCAAGCAAAACAGTTCCTTCCATCTACCCTATAAGATCTAAGCCCCCTCTCAATCTGAAGCAGAGCATGCATCACCACCCTCAAATCCTCAGGATTGAGGAATGAACAAACATAAGGCGGGAATGCAACCATGGACCAAAATAGACTTATAATTATTGTAGTAACAGAAGAACTTGTAACATTGATATAAAGATAGTGGTTACCAGAGGTTCTGAGGGGTGGGGGAGGGAAGAAGAGGTGGGCATTTTTAGGGCATTGGAATTGTTCTGCATGATTTTGCAATGACAGATACAGGCCAATATACATTTTGTCAAAACCGAAAAAACTGTATGATTCAAAGTGAAAACCATAATGTAAACTATAGACCATGGTTAGTAGCAATCATTCAATCTTTGTTCATCAATTGTAACAAATGTTCCACACTCATGTAAGATGTTATTAATAGGAGAAAATGTGAGAAGGGGTAAGGATCAGGTATATGGGAGTCCCCTATATTTTCTATTTAACTTTTCTGTTGTCTAAAACTTCTTTTAAAATAAAGTTTAAAAAATAAAGTAAGGTTACAAACCAAAAATACAGCAATGCTGGCATTTATATTTACTCATGTTGTTACCTTAACTGAAGATCTGTATTTCTTTATGCAACTTTGATCTATTGTTATTGTCTTCTCCTTTGAACCTGCAGAACTCTCTTTAGCTTCTCTTATAGGACTGGTCTAGTGATGATAAACTCCCTCAGCTTTTGTTTACCTGGGAATGTCTTCATTCCTCCTTCATTTCTGAAAGACTGTTTCATCAGATATTGAATTATTGGTTGGCAATATTTTCCTTTCAGCACTAAAATTATATCATCCACTGCCTTCTTGCTTCCATGGTTTCTTGTGAGAAATCAGCACTTAGTCTTATTGAGGGACATTGCTTCTGTCTTGTGGCTTTCAGAATTCTCTCTCTATCTAGCATCTGCCAATTTGATTATTGTATGTATTAGTGTGGATCTATATAAGTTTATCCTGTATGGAGTTTGCTGAGCATGTTGGATGTGTATATCTAAGTCTTTTGCTAAATTTGTGACATTTTCAGCCATTATTTTTTTTAGTATTCTCTCTGCTTCTTTCTCTTTTTCTTCTTTTGGGATTACCACAATTTGTATATTTGTACACTTGATGGTGTCCCATAGGTCTCTCAGGCTCTGCTCACATTTCTTCATTCTTTTTTTTTTTCTGCTTCTCAGACTGAATAATTTCAATTGCCCTATCTTCAGGTTCATTGATTTTTTTCTTCTGCTCAGCTCCACTCTTCTGTTGAATCTTTCTAGGGAATTTTTTTTATTTCTGTTACTGTGATCCGCACTTATTCTTGACTCTTATTCATGATTTTTATTTATTGGCATTCTCTTTGTGTTCATCTGTTGCTTTCATGATTTCCTTTAGTTTTTTGTCCATGTTTTCTTTTAGCAATTTGATCATATTTAATACAATTATTTTTAAATCTTTGTCTGGTGTGTCCAAGCTTTGGTCTTCCTCATTGATGATTTCTAATTTTTTATCCTGCTCTTTTGCATGAGCCACCATTTCCTATTTCTTTGTATGTTTTGTAATCTTTTGTTGCATTCTAGAAATGTTTATAGTTTAATGTGTTATTTATGAAATTTAGACACTAAAACATCTGTTTCTTAAACTTGTATCCAGCTAGTGGTATGATAAAGATTTCCTTGAATGCCACAAGCTAAGAAAGAAAGAAAGAAGAGAGAGAGAGAGTGAGAGAGAGAGAGAGAGAGAGAGAGAGAGAGAGAAGGAAGGAAGGAAGGAAGGAAGGAAGGAAGGAAGGAAGGAAAGAAAGGTTGAAAGAAAGGTAGAAAGAAAGAAAGAAAGAAAGAAAGAAAGAAAGAAAGAAAGAAAGAAAGAAAGAAAGAAAGAAAGAAAGGAAGAAAGAAAGAAAAGAGTGACAGAGAAAAAGGAAAAAAACTTTCTCAGTCTTTGCAGAATGTCCTGTGTACATGCTCTCCATCAAAGCTTAGCTGTCTTAACAATAAGTTTAGATAATAGCTTGGGGCACAACTGTAAGGTCCTCCCCATTTTTCTGCACATGTGTCTTGTCCTGGGCATGTGTGATGGCCATAGGAATTCCTGCTTTTACATGGATCTGAATTTCCCATTTCCCTAGAAAACTGTTTCCTTACAGTCCTGAGCATTGCACTGTATATCCCACAGCCAGCAAACCTTTGCCTTGAGCAGCTGCAATTTGACTTTTCTCCTACAGTGCTCTGTAGGATAATTCTGTTAGCTGTCTTCTACACACAGGACAGGTTCTGGGATGGCAAGCCTGAAACAAGTGTCTTGGTTCAATCCTTCAGGCCACCACCGGACATATCAGCCCAGACATGCATACTCCCAGTATGTGCAAGAGGATTATTCTACTCCATTCAGAACCAGGACCAGGGACTCACACTGGGAATGGGGCCTGGCTCCATGCTGAGCCAGAAGGGGATGGGACAGGGGCCAGCCAGTGTGCCACAAGATGCTACTGCTTTTAATTGCATTTTTTTTGATTTGGCACTTTCCCTGTTACTGCAGTTGTTTATTTTCTTGAGCTCTGAGAAAGATGGTTTGTCAGCTCTTGTTTGTTGTTTAAAGCTTCTGTGGAGGGACAGAGCTCAGGAGTGATTCACTCTACCATCATGATGACCAGCCCTCTGACGTACTGTTTTACAATATGACATTGTCCCTTTTGCATTGGGGAAAAAAGTCTGTATCTTCCCATCCTTGAATATGGGTGGGTCCTGTGACTTCTCTGATCAATAGAATATGGTCAACTGGCCTGGAAGCTCTTGATTCCTGCCCATTGGAAGCTAGAATCCAGGTAACAAATGCAACCACCCTGAGATCACCATGCCATGAGAAGGCCAAGACACATGAAGAGACCCTGGAGGGCAAGATCCTATGGAGAGTGAGCAAGAGATGCTAAGGAGGACTGAAGCATCAGCCACAAGGGTGAAGATGCTAGCTTGGACTTGGACCCTTCACATGGTGGCCATGTGATCAGAGGCATACCACCCAGTTAAGCTTACCAAGTTTTTTTGCAAGCCACAATGTTTCAGGAATAGTTTGTTACACAAAAATAGAGAACTGGAAGAGGCACTCAACAGCAGGCTAGGATGCCATCCTGAAACAAGTGAGTTTGGTAAATGTACACTTGCTGAATATTGAAATCCCAAGCCCTCTTCTCCAACAGAGTTCCCAGAACACAGGAAGAAGACTGGGAGATTTTCCTCTAAGGAATCTGCCCAGCTCTAGAGATAAGACCTATAACAACTCACCTGGGGCTTCTCCAAAAGCCATCCCAGGCAGACCACTCTGCAGAAAAGCTCACTTTCAGCAAGACCCCACCCACAGGCAGACACCTCCTAATCACTTTAGTCCCCCACTCTAAACATGAGCAAATTATCCAGGATGACTAGACAGCTGAAGAAGACTTTATCATAAAAGAAAGAGACAAAACATGCAGAAGAAAGGGATTTGGAGGAAACCAATTATACAGGGAAAAGAAAACTAAAAAAAAAAAAAGAAAAAAATGCCATCATACTGTCCTCAGAGATGTACAAGAAGGTACTGCATCTATACAACAGGAACAGGATACTATAAAATAGAAAAAGAATAGAAAAGTGCTTTTAGATATTAAAAATATGATAACATAAATGAATGACTCAGCAGAAGGGTTGCAAGATAAGTTGAAGAAACATTTTAGAAAGGAGAGCAAAAGAGAGAGATGAAAAATAAGAGGAGAGAAAAGATGAGAAAATTCAAAGAACAGTACAGGAAGACCAACACACAAATAATAAAAAGTTCCAAAGACAGAGAACAGAGAAAATGGAGGGGAAGAAATCACCAACAAAGTACTTCAAGGAAATTTCCCAAAATTGAACAACATGAGTTTCCTGAGAGAAAGAGTTCACTGAGGCTCAGCAAAATGGACCCACACCAAATCACATGATCATGGAATTTCACAACACGTGACAGAAAGAAAGATTCTACAAGCTTCTAGAAAGAGAGAGAAAGATCACTTACAAAGGATAAGGAATCAAATGATTTGAAAGTTTTCAACAGCAACACAGGTAGCTAGAAGACAATGGCCTAATGCCTTCCAATTTCTGAAAAAATATCTCCGTACTGAGCTCCTCTACCCAGACAAGCTATCAAGCAAGTACATGTGTATATGAAAGATCTTTTTCAGACAAATGGGGTCTCACAAAATTTACTTCCCATTCACCTTTTCTAAGGAGCTCCTGAAGGGTGTGTTTCAGAAAACACAAGAAAGAACCAAAAAGGAGGAAGATATGAGATCCAGAAAACAGGCTTCAACAATAAAGAGAATTTCCAGGATATGAGCGAAGAGGGATCTCAGAAGGACAGTAGCTAGTCCATACAAGAGCTCCAAAGTACATCAGAAGCTACAGGAGAGACTTTCCCTGGAAGATGAAGCAACAAAAGTTCTGATGTGAATGTATATCTCAAGAGGAGATCTAGAACACTGGCTGAGAATTGGGGATTGATAAATGTGTGGAAAAACCAAATAAACAAGACAATTATAATAAAGAGCAGCACTATCCTGTAGACATAAGGTAAACCCCAAATGTAATTTTAAGTTTTCTAGTAGCCACTAGATTATTAAACATTAAATGACATTAAAAAAATTTAATGACATTTAAAAATTAAATAGCTGAAATTAATTTTAATATGTTTTATTCCACCCAATATATCTAAAATATTATTTCAATGTCTAATCAATATAAAATTATTAATGAGATATTTTATATTCTTTTTTCATCCTAAGTCTTTGAAATCCAATATGTATTTTGCATGGGCAACACACCTCAATTTGCACACTGAATTTTCTCTGAAATCCTTGATTTCAGATGTATTTCATTTTCATAAACTTTACAGTTTAAAAAAATGATTCACATGCCCAAGTTGTTCCAAACATACCCAAAATTTTTCCAAAAACCATCAGTTTTTAAATTTAGATGTTAATTAAAATTTAAATCATATTAAAAATTAATTCCTCAGTCACACTAACCACATTTCAAGAACTCAAAAGCCATTTCAAGAACTCAAAACCCGGGAAGCGGGTGTGGCTCAGTGGATAGATCTCCCGTTTACCATATAGGAGGCCCCGGGTTCACTTCCCGGGGCCTCCTTGTGAGGGCAGACCGGCCCGCACAGCCCGGTGGGCTGATGCAGCAAAACCTCACAGCAGGAAGCGGGTGTGGCTCAATCGATAGAGCCCCCGTTTACCATGTGGGAGGCCCTGGGCTCGCTTCCCAGGGCCTCCTTGTGAGGGCAGGCCGGCGCGCGCGGCGCGGTGGGCTGATGCAGCAGGACCTCACAGCAAGGGGCAGATAAGCAGACACAGAGAAAACACACAGCGAATGGACACAGCAAGCACAAGCAGCAAGGGGGGGGATAAATAAATAAATAAGTAAATCTTTAAAAAAAAAAAAAAAAGAACTCAAAAGCTCTGTGTGAGAGCTCAAAAGCTATTTGGAAAAGGAAAACAAAGCCTAATTACTATGTTACTACATGGCTCAGCTCTAAATAACATACTCTGAGTATTGACCTAATGAAAATTATGATATAAACTACACTGGGGGGACAACAGGGCTTGGGCTTGAAAAATGTTCATTGTCACAGAAGAGAGAGGAAAGAAAGCTAAACCCCCTCCTAGCTTCGTGCAAAGTCCAGAGATAGCACCTACATTTGAAAAAATTAAAAAGTAGCAACATAATCCTATTTAATAGAAATATAGAAGTCAATACAAAAAGAATCCATCAATACATCTTCAAGCGACTGCCTCTGAATTAGGAGAAATGGAAGGAGAGGGAAGCTTGGGACTTGTGATTCTCTTCACAGGCTTCACAGCATTGTTACTCTTTAAACTCACGCGTGTATGATTTTGATTTTTAGAGAGATCTTTAGAAATGGTCACTGGAAGCCCTGTGGTGTAGAAGGAGAATTTTCAACGTAATATTGCCGACGTAGAGCTGTCATTTTAGGAAGTGTCAGGAGAATGAGGTAAAGCTGGGAGGCAGCCCCCAACTGGAAAGGGAAAAACACAAAAAGTGAAAGAGGATGCCTATGGTCGCAGACACACCTGCTGGCCAAAGCCCAAATCCCACTCTTGATCCCCTCACCCTGAGGAAGGCCAGGCAAGGCTTTAAGGAGGCTATACAAAATCGCTTCCTTGCCTGCCGTGGGGATAGAGGACCTGGAGGGGAAGGAAAGAACCATTCTCAGAAGATGAATGTTGCACAGACCAGTATGTGTTCACAGCATCTCACTCTACCCACATTCAAAACTGCCCCTCATGGGAATCCCTGTAATTTTGGGGTAACATTTATGTAATCTAAGCATCTTTTAAAATATTTTTTTTAAAAATCTAACAAGAGCCATAAAATATAAACGATTCAAACAAATTTGAGCAATTCAAGAGTTAAATATTTCTTTTACAAATTGTCATCACAAACTTAAATGAAAGCATATATTTAAAAATTGTCTTAATATATGAAGTATAAATAGGAGAAATTAATGAAATTGCAGTTTATTTTTCAGAACTCAGTCAATAATTGACAGTCATTTTATTTTTTCGTGTATAATTTTCAATCATTCTTTGCTATTTGGTATATGTGAAGCATCATTGATTTTGCATGTCCAGTTGGCAATGTTTCCCCACAAAGCGAAAAATAAATAAACTCCACAAATTGAAAAAGAAAAAAAACTGCCCCTCAGCTTGGGTCTGACTGCTCCCCTCATGGTCCCACCCCAGCCCAGATTTCCTGCCTCTCTGCCTGGGCTTTTGTTCCCTCACCTTAGAATGTTCTTCCCCTCACCCCCTCCCAGCCACCTCTTCCCATCCTTCACAGGCCCGGGCAAAACATCTTGTGCCATTATGTTTTCCCATACTCCTCCTGTCCTCACCAATCATTTCTTTTTTAATCTCCTACAGGTCATGTGCTGGGTCTTATACCGTCTGGGCCTTAATAATAAACTGTTTTGAGTTGCACACTATTATTTCACATGTAATTTCCAATATGCCTTATAAGAACAAGGACAATATTATATACTTCTGTGTGCCTCTGTCATACCTAGCACAGTACTAAGCCCATTGTATTTGATGACTAGATGATTGGTTGGTTGTTGATGATGATATTACATATGCATTTTATAGTACTTCTTATCACAGAAACTATGGCATTTGATAGATAATGATGGATTAGATAGACAATAGAAATAGATAGATAGATAGGTAGTTAGATAGATAGATAGATAGATAGATAGATAGATAGATGATAGATAGATAGACAGACAGATGTTAGATAATTTTTATACATAGGAATTCAGGTACAGAGTTCAGTTAATTATTTCCTCGGTTTGTGGCACATTATCATAACTGGTAAGTTCAAGATTTCAGTTAATTATTTCCTCGGTTTGTGGCACATTATCATAACTGGTAAGTTCAAGATCTCTCTCTTTTCCTTTATTTGAATTTTTCCCCTCTATTCTCCATTGCCATCACCTGTCTTCTCCCACACCTCCCCCTCCCACCCAATAGATACCCATCTAATGTATTGGAATTTGCCATTGGAAATGTATCTATCTTAAAAGTATAATGCTGTTTGTATGTATATGTTTTCCTTAATATTATTTAAATGGTGTCATGCTATAGATGTTCTGTTTTACTGTTTCATTCAACACTCTTTCTAAAGAACTATGTTGCTCTATGTGACTCTCATTCATTGCTTCAGATTGCTGTGTGGTATCCCTCCCCCACCCAAATGATGGGTAACAATGTTACCTCCAACTCTGTGAAACCTGAAATCATGCTGTGATGAACATCCTTACACTTTTGTTTCCTTATAGGCATATGCAAGAGTTTTTCTGGCATACATTGGGATTCCGGTGCCATGGCATAAGAAAGTATACAGTCTGGTTAAGTGCTTTTGAATTGCCACTCTACAAAATAGCTACACCCATGTTTCTTCTGCTAGCTATGCATCAGAATTCTTTGCTGTGTAATTTGGAAATGACTGTCACATACAATGTAATAGAAACCACCCTGGCAGCACCATTGTGCCCCTCAGAAGATAAGTCTTGCAGTTTACTCTCATCTCCACAAAAAGGAGAGGGCATTAGGGACAGAAGGCTGCTGCTTGAGGGCCCATTTCCTAGGCCACCTCCCTTTGATGTAGGGTCAGGAGTAAGCTATGCAAGAGAGGCTGCTCCCCTAGTCTCTCCATTCTGAACCCCTGTCTCTTGGCTGTATTCATTAGGGTATAACTTGCTCAGAACAGCCCTTATGCCTCATACCCCTGAAGGTCCTCTAACTCGGGAAAAAAAAGAAAGAGGGAGAACTAAGAAGGGATTAATTCAGAATGTCTGAATGCACAGTGTCTTGAACAGTCCACACACACACACTAAACTAGAGCTCACGTGCTTCTGAGGTCAACGTTGCTACCTACTGCCTGGGCAGTATGAGCCCCCGCCATCTTGGGCTCCCTACTCCTCTGAGTACTATTCTGCAGTCACTAATCCTCCTCCGGTGTGTCCTTTACCTTCCACCTGTCCATCTTGGAGCTTGAAGATCAGAAAACTCAGGTACCCTTTTCCCACTTTACCTCAGCTGCCAAGTCTGGAGAGCTGGTGGTAGGAATCACGGATCAGAAGCAGAGGCAGAGGAAAGCAGAGCATGTGGCTTAGAGTGGCACACACTCTCCTTTCTGGGCCCCTCATCCCCCCATATGCCCCTCTGCTTCCTTTCCCTGATTCCCACCATCTGGGATCCACCTATGAATTGACAAACTCCTGCCTGGTCACATCTGGTTTAAGAGAAAGAAACAAGGAGTTAGGAGACCTAAACTAATAGGCAGCATTTGGCATGTACAATAGAAGCAGCTGCTGTTTATAGGCCTTTTTTAGGGTGGCCTCAAGCTGGACCCCACACTTCCCCTCCCTGACTTTCCCCTGTGGGGCATTGTTTTACACAGAGCATCTGGAACCTCACCATCTTGCAAATCAAAAAAAAAAAAAAAACATCCATGAATCTATGAAACTATTATGGAATCTCTTCCTGGGAAAACTTCCCAGCCCAGCTCCTGATTAACTTCTTATTGTAAGGTAGCTCCATCCGCTTCCCAACTCCTCACTTTCTCTACCCATTCCATGGGAATATAAAGATCAGCCTGTCATCTATCCAGCAAAAATGTTATCCCACCAAACCTTTTCCTACACTGCAGCCCACGAGGTTTTGAAATACTCCCAATTTCTTAACTGGGGTGGGGGGAAAATCCTTGTAATCAGTTCTGGACCAGCAACTTGCTACATAGGCAATGAATAAGCAAAGACCTTCCCAGGCACCATCCTGCTTGGTGGTGGTGTCTGTGCTTCTTTCTTGACCACAGGGCTTCTCTTTCCTGGTCTTGTACCCATAGAAACCAGCGTGGAGGCTGGCGGGTGGCCCTGCAAGCGTCATCTGACTCCACCACCGCCCTTCCAATACCCAGCCCCGATTTCAGACGCATGAGCTGGCTCAGTTGGGCAAGGTGGCGCCTAATTACCTCCCTTCTGTTTTTTCCCCTTCCTTCCTCTCTTGTCCTCTCCCCTCCCCACCCCCTCAGAGGACAGCCTTTCCAAGAAATAACACCCGCGCGAGCACCTGGCATGGTGAGATAGGGAAGCTCACCATGGATACGGGGCTAGCATTCCCACTCCGGCAGCAGCTCCTGGGAATAAGTAACTATCTCTAGAATGCTACCAACTCCAGATGTGCACCGACTAGTGCCTGGAGACGCGGCTTCCCTGTCTCATTATGCCTGTTTATTCCACAAGTTTCATATATGCATATCGAGCGTTCAGAAGGGGAGGGGGAAAAAATGGAAAAATGGTAATCTTCCTTTTAATATGCTACCGCATGCCAGCCACGAACAGCTGTGCACACACAACACGTTGGACTGGACATGAAATAGAGCCCAAGACCATTTTTTAAGCCTTCATTCCCAGGGCTTACAAAACACGTTTACTTGGAGGGAGGTCACACAGTCTTCCTTCTGCATAAAAAGGTGGCTTTGAAATAGGTACAGCCATCTGGAAACAGCCTTCTCCGCTATTGATATGTAAAATGCACATATTATACCATCTTGTTGGAGACCTTGCAGCAGGAGGCTCCTACGAACACAGGCCCGTAATTGTTTAAATATACAGCCTCTGGTTCTCCACCCTGCTTACCTTGCTCTTAAAAACCATTTTTGCGAGCAGTCTAGGTGACTCTGGACAGGCTGGGGAGGCAATTTGCTCGCGGTACATTCATCTACATGCAGAGGGAGTGTTCCGGGGTCCAGATTTTCAGGGGAAGTCACTTGAACATTCTCCCGTGCTGCTCCAGGCTTTTTAATAAGAAGGAATATGTCAAGTGCATGGCTGGGAGCAAACAACAAACACGCCATTGAAATAATGATCCCTGCTCATTAAAGCCTAGCATTTGCCTCCCTCCCCGGAAGAGTTAAATCCCACCTTTAATAACCGGGTTTTGTCAGGCATTTAAAGAAGAACAGCAATGGGTCCTCTATTGCTAATTGATCTCCTTGCAGTTCGTGGGATGAATCTGTAAGTTTATAAATATTTGCTCCCTTGCATGAGTTTCCCCCTGCCCTCCTCCCCGAAGAGGCTCTTCATTGTGCAGATCTTACCCAAGTAAATTCTTGACCTCTGGAGCTCTTTCACTTTTGTTTTGTTTTGTTTCTTCCCTTTTTATTTATTAGGTGTGTTTTTCATCTCTGCTTTCTTTTCTTTTTACAATATGTACAGATATGTTATGTGGGCAGCATAATTCAGCTGCCTGGAAATTTAGAATGGCATCCCAAAGCCGGACACTATCCCAAAAGAAATCCCAGAGCTCTGGAGTAACATGAAGGGTTAAGCTGTTAAATGCCCAAATAGCAGGGCTCCTGTTACAGAGAGAGAGAGAAAGAGAAAGAGAGAGAGAGAGAGCAAGAGCTGTGCAAGCCAGCACCGGGTTGGAAGGAGGAGACCTCTGTAGGTCAGCTTGTCCTTTACATTGTGAAGAGCTTGAAAGGGGCTAATAAACCCAGCAGCCTATGGCAAAGGTAATTTATTTTCTATTCCTAGTCATCACATGCAATATTTTTTTGGAGGGGGAGAGAAAATATAATTCAAGGAAAATGATAAACAATAAAAAATAAAAACAAAATCAAGTGCAGCTTCCACCCTCAAGTTAAGAGAGCATGTGCCTCTCCCTGCCGCTTTGTGCTGCGTTTCACATCCTGTTTGTATGCCAGCATCTTCAAAGTGCTGTACCTAAGAGGCTGGAGGGGGTGGGGAACGGCGGCTTTGCTTAGCCTGGGGTCAGTGACCATTCTTGGGAGAGACGGGGGTGGGGGACGAACACAACTACCCCCAGATAACCAACCCACAGGTGTAGGCACACACATTTCTGCACAGGCACCCTCCCTTCCCAGACCCGCCCCTTAGCAGACACATCCATTTGATTTATGAATAGGCTCTTGACTGGGAATAATTACAAAGCGGACAGCTCTCCGGCTGCTTTCCTGAGCAGAACGTGGAGAACAGCTTCCCCGGAGCGCCCAGGAGAGCTGGGCCCCCCGAACAGCCTGCTGGGCTCCTGCCTTGCCCTCGCTACATTTTACGTGGATGAGGTCATCGGGCTGCAGATGAGGTAACTGTGCAGCTTGCCCGTGAGTTGGAAGGGGTTACCAGATGACCGCTCATGTAAACACGGCCAGGTCCCCATGGAGCCTGCTGACAGCTGGGCTCTGCTGCTGGCTTTGGGCCTGGGGGAGCCGCGGGACTCCTGGAGCCTGTCTGTGCTCTTAAAGGAGCCAAATCGCTGCCTGAGCTCTGTCACACTCTCCCTGACACCAGGGCACCAGCCTCAGCCGAAAACAACATCCACACAAGAGGAGCACTGCCTAGTCCTGGGACAGGCCTGAACAAGGGCATGGATGAATAAATAGCTCAGCCCGTAAAGGAGGAAGTTTCCAAGCAGTCGCCACTGTGGGCTGAGAGGTGTAGGTGGGTTACTAGCCAGTTCTAAACCTCTCGTGCGCTCACCAGGTAAGGGTGGTTCCACCATTTGGATGTTTAGACACATCTCCTGATAGTCTCTAAGTTATGAACATGGTTGGAAAGGAAACATTTTTTTAAAAATAGAGAAATATATTCTTTAACAAATCAATTTTATTGATACATATTAATGAAGCACAAATTCATCCAAAGTGTACAATCAATGGTATTTGGTGTAATCACACATTTGTGCATTCATCACTTCAGTCATTCTTAGAACACTTTCATTGTTCCAATAAAAATATTATTATTATTATTAATAAACAAAAAACAAACAAAACTCATCACCTTTCAATCTCTCTATGATTTCCTTGCCATACATGGCTGCTATTCTTTTTCCTTCTTTCTAGTATATTTGTATTTATATTTTGTAAAAAGTCTTATATATGCAACATCACCCATATTCATGTTTTAAGAAATAAATTTTTAAAAGCTTTTTAAAATGATAGACTCACAGATGCATTTCCAGAAGCAGAGCTATCCTGCTCCGGCATCCCAGTTTCCCACGATTCTCAAGGTCAGAGATTTATTTCCAGGGTCAGGTGAGGTCTCCTAAATTCTCCATCTATCTCATGCATTTCTCATTGATCCCTGTTTTACTGAGCCCCTACCTTGTTCCAAGCACTG
Organism: Cabassous unicinctus; assembly: GCA_029593785.1. Taxonomy (NCBI): domain Eukaryota; kingdom Metazoa; phylum Chordata; class Mammalia; order Cingulata; family Chlamyphoridae; genus Cabassous; species Cabassous unicinctus. The sequence continues at coordinate 36,071 of JAQZBX010012542.1, forward strand.
GGAAGATGGCAGGAAATATCCCATCTTTGGTGCCCACCTTCGTGGAGCTCACATACTAGCAGACAATCTAACAAATGATTGCAGTAAAGGGTGATGCATGTCACGGAGGGAAACATAGGAGGTACAAAAGCAGAAGGCAAGAGCCCTATCCCAGTCTAGGGACCAGGGAAGGCCTCTCTGAGACCTGCACATGTAAGTCAAGACAGAAGGGTAAGAGCAACAACAAAAATAAGGGCTGCAGGGAGAGGACTAGCTTACACTCACAGGGGCTTGCTGTGCACTGGGCACTGTAGGGCACCGTGCATGCCTTGGAACCACCCTGTGTGGTAAGTCTGTCATTATCCCCATTTCACAGGTGTCCACAGAAGCTAAGAGAAGTTAAGCAACTTACCCATGAAAGTGGTCAAATCGTGACTTGAACAAAAAGGGAGTAAACTCCCACAGCCTTAAAATCTTCCACCCCAAACACAGTCAAAGTGACACTAAAACCAGCAGATCCTCATACTCAAGCATGGACTCTGGATCCTGCCAGCAACACAGGAAGCTGGGTGGGCAGTGGTGTGGGAAGTCCCTAGCAGAAGAGAGCTGGGGATGAGGAGAGCATTCTGGGAAGAGATAAAGCAACATATGTTAAGCCCAAGTGTGTGAAACCAAACAAATATGAGAGAAAGAGAGAGAAAAGAGGAGAAAGAGAAAAACTCACCTGGATGGGATATGGATACTGGGAAGAAAGTAGAGGAGATTACAAAAGCAACTTGGCATTTTGCAAGTCATACTAAGGAATTTGAACATTTTCCTAAGGGCTGTGGGAAGTCATTGAAGGTCTTTAGGCAGATTAATGAGATGATAGGCTTTGTTTGTTTGAAATATCCCTCCAGGTGCACTGTGGAAAATGGACTGGAGACCAGTGAAGGGTGTGTTGCAATAATCCATGTAAGAAATGATAGCCAGGACTAAGTAGAAGCTGCACAGATTGTACCGATGAAGTGAGTTGAGTCTACATGGAGGTAGAATCAACAGGCCTTGGGGATCAACTGGACATGGCATGGTGTGTGGGTGTGAGACGGGAGGGCAGGGTAAGGACAGGAGCTATCCTGTTGGAGCTGGAGGATACTGGAGGAAGATCAAGTTTGGAGATGCCCATTAGATACCTGGGCATGGAGCTCTGAAGCTCCAGAACAAGATCTGGTCTGAAAATAGAGATACATGGTGTCTTCCTTTCTTAAGGCTACTGTAAGAAACTGCCACAAACTAAGTGGTTTTAAACAATGGAAATGTATTGTCACACACCTCCAGAGGCTAGAAGTCCAAAATCCAGGTGTCAGCAGGGCCATGTGCCCTCTGAAAGCTGCAGTAGGGAATCTTTCCTAGATCCTCCCTACCTTCTAGTATTTTGCTGGCAATCATTGGCGTTCCTTGGCTTTGCAGCTGCAACACTTCAATCTCTGCCTCTGTTGTCACATGACCATCTCCCCTCTGTGTCTGTCTCTTCTCCTTTTCCTATAAGAACAGGACGCATAATGGGTTAGGGATATGCCCTACTCCAGTAGGACCACATTTTTTTTTTAAAGGAGGTACCAGAGATTGAACCCAGGACCTCATACATGGGAAACAGGCACTCAACCACTGAGCTACACCCCTGACCACAACTTAATTTAACTACAGTAGGGCCTCATTTTACCCAAAATCAACACATGCAAATTTGGGAATATATGTTGGGCAATTGAAAAGCATAAAGGCAGAGAGAGAGACAATTAAAATATTTTTTAATGATTTCTATGATTAAGTTTGTTTATTGTTACTAGAGTATTTACTTGCCTTATTTATTTAAAAATGTGTGATAGGTATGTTTGTACAAGAAATACTTATTAAATAACAGGGTTCGCTATGATGTGCGATTTTCAACTTATGCAAAGGGTCTTGGATGGTATTGATTGCATAAAATGAGGTCCTACTGTAATTCCATCTGCAAAGATTTTATGTCCAAATACGGTCACTTCCTGAGGTACTGGGGATTAGGACTCGATGGAATCTTTCGGGGGGACAAAATTCAACCCTGAACACTGGGCAATCAAACTTAAAGAGTCCCTTGACATGACCAAGACGTTACTAATATTCCATTGTTTTAAATCTGGTCTTTCAGATACTTGGGAAAAGGCACGATCTCCCCACTGGAATATAAGCTACATGAGTACACAAACATTTTTGTCTTGTTCTCCACTTGCTCCCCAGCACATGGCATATGGCCTATGACATGGGATATGTTTCACTAATATTGTGGAATAAAAGAACTAAAGGGGGAAACGGATATGGCTCAAGTGACTGGGATCCCATTGGCCGTATGGGATGCCCAGGGTTTGATTCCCGGGGCCCCCTAGTGAAAGGCAAGCTGACCTGTGCAGTGAGCTGGCCCATGCAGAGTGCTGGCCCTCGCAGGAGAGCTGGCACAGCAAGATTACACAACAAAATGAGACACAGAAGAGAGACAATAAGAGACACAGCAGACCAGGGAGCTGAGGTGGCTCAAGAGATTGAGCAGCCTCTCTCAGCTCCGGAAGGTCCCGGGACCAGTTCCCGGTGCCACCTAGACACAGGTGAAGACACAGAAGAACACACAGAGAGCAGACAGCGAGCACAAAACAATGGGGGGGGGGCAGGGGGAATAAATAAATAAAATAAAAAGAACTAAAGGATAACTCTTTCTAAAATAAGGTTATCAAAGGAATATAGGCAAAGCATTAAAAAAAAGTTTGAAAATATTTCAGCCACGAAAAGGAATGAAGTCCTGATGCATATTACACCATGGATAAACCTTGAAAACACTAAGCAAAGTGAAAGGAGTCAAACACAAAAGGATAAATATTGTATGATTCCACTTATATGAAATCTCTAGAAGAGGCAAATTCATTGAGATATTAAGTAGATGAGGGATTACCAGGAGGTGGGTGGAAGGAGGATCGGGGAGTTGTTGTTTTATAGATACAGAGTTTCTATTTTGGACAATGAAAAAGTTTTAGTAGTGGAAGGTGGTAATGGTAGCACAACATTGTAAAAGCGTTAAATGCAACTTAATTGTACACTGAAAAATAGTGAAAATGGCAAATTATATGCTACCACAATAAGGTTTTTAAGTTTCAAAACATATCAAAGAATTTAAGATTTAAATTCTCCCTGGAAAAAAATTCTCTCTGAAGCCCTCCCACTTGAGCGCACCTAGGTAAGGTGGGAAATGACATCATCTGGGGTGCAGCCACCTCCAGCGTGGGGCAACTGTGCATATGTTTCTACAGCATCAAGGTTTACAGCATTTATGCTTTGTCCTTCACTACATTTGGGTCTTTCTTGCTTTGTCTATATAGGTTGAATCTAAAATTTTAACCTGTAAACAACAACTGTAACATTATATCATTAAATATCATTTCCTGCAGCACCAAGCAGCGTAAATGACCTCATAGAAAGTCACTGCAGCAACGAGACTACATGTCACTAAGCCTGGACTGCAAGGAGAATGCTCCAGGCACCAAGATCAAATGCTTTCTCTTTTATTACATTACATCAATGACTCTAAACCATGCCACATTTTTGCTTACGTCATACGTGAACTATGAATTTTTGGTAGAGCTTTTATTTTCCTCAGAATTTCGCTCGCCTTTCTTTTTTTTCCTTATTAGCAGAAGACCTATGCATTCATCTTATCACTAAAATCTTCCAGGTTCTTAATCAACTAATTTGTGTAATGTAGCCCCTTTTCTTATAAAAGACACTCTTTACTGGGTCCCCCTGGTTTCCGATTCTAATTTGGACCGATTGTTTCTGAGACTGCTGCCCAGGCATCCTCCTAAGGTTTCTTTCCGTTGTCCTCCTGGGTTAGTGACACTGTTTCTTAGATTCTTGTTCTCCTTTTCCTTTGAGTTATTTTTCGCTTGGGTTTTGCTATTACTATATCCCAGCCATACTGGCATTTTCTCTGACCCTTGAAAATACCAAAACTATTCCTATCTGGTAGCCTGTGCACTGGCTCCTCTCCCTGGGTTTAACAGTCTCCTCCCCTCCCTGCCTCAGATCTCTACAGAGCTCTTTCCTTCATACCATGCATGTCAAGTTTAAAGGGCATCTCCTCACTGAGGCCCCCCTGACCATCCAATCTGAAAAAAAACAAAAAAAAAAAAAAACCCTCCCAGTCATTCTCTATCAAAAGAACTTCTTTTATTTTCAACTGAGCACTTCTCAGTTTCTGATATTTTCTGGTTTTATTCATTTAGTTATGTTCTGTCCCTCCCCCCTAAAATTCCAGCTTCACCAGGGCAGAAGTGTTTTGTCCTATCTTTTCTATCTGGGAACTCCCAGACCCTAGAGCAGTGAGCAGCATCTAGGAGAATCTCAAGAAACAAGGCTGAAAGAATGTTCAGAAGGTCATATTCATACACAAACACTCAAATTTCTTCTACCCCATTCTTTGAGGTGACAGAAAAAAATGAGGTCAGAATCTTGGTATCTCTCTCCTGAAATCCCCTACTCTGAGACTATAAGCTCTCAGAAGAAAGAAGAATATCAATTGGCATGACAAGATGCTAAAGGACTATGGAAGACGCTTAAAGAAAAACTACTGTCCTCTAAGTTACCTATCAGGCTTTGTTTAGGTGGGAGACTATGCAGCTGATGGGTAGAGATGAGTTGTTGGTTTTTGCTCCTGGAAATATGGAAGACTAGATATTTTCTTTATCCTTCCACTGCAAAACACTGAGATTCTGGGGAAATTGTAATATTAAGTGAATTGATTAGCTTTCAAGATAATACAAGATTAACAGGTGGGTAGATTAGGAAGGTCAGATTAGAATAACCAGGACATGTAAAAATATCTTGACATCCCATGAGTGAAGACAGGGAAGAGTCATATGCCCCAGGGCACAGGGAGGAAGGAACAGAAAAGATCAAATGGGCTATGTAATGGTCATGGGAAATACTCTTCATCACCTTACATTAATGGACACAG
>JAQZBX010012543.1:0-15000 GCA_029593785.1 Cabassous unicinctus
GCTTTTATCCAATCAGTTGAATGGCTTAAAAGGGGAAGTGATTTCAACATTCAGAGAGAATTTCCCAGCTCTTCGTTGGACAGGCAACTTCTCCCAGAAACTCATCAACGACCTTTCGTTGGACTTTCATCGGAGCCACTGGTTTGTAGCCTGCCTGTGGAGCCTGGACTTGTGCATCCCCACGGTTGCCTGAGAGACTCTTTTAAAATCTCATATTATTGACGGATATCTCCTGTTGATTCTGTTTCCCGAGAGAACCCTGACTAATACACTACCCATTTAAAGTGTACAGTTAAAAGTTATTAGTATTTTACTCACAGAATTGTGCAATCTTCACCACAGTCTAATGAAGCATTTTCATGTCCCCAAAAGAAACTCCTTAACCATGAACGCTTTACATGTACTACCCATCTGTCCCTCCTTCTCCCTACCCCCTTACTGTCACTGCCAACTCCCACCCCACCAGGCCTAAGTAAACACTAATATACATTCTCTACTTGATTTGTCTCTTCTGGAGTTTTCATATAACTACAAGCACCTAATATGTGGTCTTTGGGACTGATTTCTTATTTTCACATGGCATAAGGTTTATAAGGTTAATCCACCTTATAAAATATATGAGTGCTTCAATCTTTTATTGTTGAATAATATTCCATTATATGTATATGCCAACTTTTGATTACTTATTCATCAGTTGATGGTTATTTGACTTGTTTCTACTATTTATTAGGAAAAATGCTGCTATGAACATTCTTGTACAAGTTTTCCATCTATTTATTTCTCTCAGCCCTATACCTAGCAATTAAATTGCTGAAATATATGACTCTACAAATAAGTCAATGATGTCCTCTGTGTAATGGCCCTGAGAGTTGTTTACTTCTTCACAGCAGCCTGGATCCATTAGAACCCTCCTTCCACCCTCCAAAATCAACACCAAACTCAAATTCTTACTCATCCAATTGTTATAAATAAAATAGCCCAAATAAGCATCTTTTAACTATTTGGATTTAACCTGCTTTGTATACCTCTCCCAGCTTTGCCTAGCTTCTCTTCTAAGACCTGTGTCTTCCCCTTGGCAGAATCTCGATTCCAGCACTAAGAGTGGGAACAGCAGTCTGCTTCTCCTGGAGTGATGCTTCTAGCCTACAAGTGAGTGCATGGGTGAGTGATAGTACCTGTTCTTGTTGTCTAGCCCCTCTTGGCATGGAAAAAGCCCTGTGAGTATGATCGATTAGGGCCTCAGTATCCTCTACCTACTAAATGGGGACTATTAGTGGAGGCTGCATGGAAGAGAGGCGTTCTAGGCCTCTTGGCTGTGTCTTCCCAGAATAGATCCTCTTTCACAGAGGCATAAGGGCTTGAGAATTGCTAACATCATGCCCAAATTGGGTAAAAACATGGCTCTACATGAGGTGCTAGGGGGAAATGGATCCCTGTTTTCTTAACCACATCTCCTACCTCCCTACTCCCCACTCTTCCAAACATCATTCACCTTTTATTAGAGTTTCCAGAGTACTTTCCATAAAAGCTTGCAGGGATGGGAAGGAAGGAGAAGGTTATGGCTCAAATGCTACAGACTTTACTGTTCTTAAGTTTTAGTAGATTTTTCTTGTATAATTATTTCCCCATTTTCTGCAAGCTGTTAAGACAACAGAGATTTAAAATAAATTTTTAATATAAAATTCTCCAGTTAAATATTTGTTGGGAAGAGAGTTCAATTTGCTCCTCATTCTGCCAGTTGGTGCCTCCAGTATTCATGTTTTAATCACTATGGATCATTGTCTCCCAAATATTAATCAAAGGCTTATTACAATATTTTATTAATTCTAAGATGTACACTTTTATCAATATTGCATATCTATAATTGGTTTTCATCTTTGAATCAACAATATGTCATGGTTTAATTAGTAGGTTTTTTTTTTTCTTATAACTAAAATTTGTCTTCTGATAATGGTCTAAAATTCATTGAGATATGGAATATTTTCAAGGCATTGTGCTAGGCATTTTTGGCATCTATGATCACTCTCAATTAATATGCCATCCTATTTTATAGACATCCATCTAAATAAATAGAAAAATAAGAAAAATGCATAATGTGCTGTTATGGATTGACTTATGTCTCCCCCCAAAAATGTTCATATCCTAACCATGGTCCTGGGGTTGTGAACCCATTTGTAAGGAAGATCTTTGAAGATGTTATTAGTTAACGTGAGTTGAAACAGAATCAGGATGGCCTTAAAATCAGGTTAGAGTCTTAATAAGCAAAGGAAAATGGATGTTAAATGTGCTGCTGGAGGGACTTTTGAAGGAAATGATGAATATGTTATTGGAAACTAGAAGAAAAGCAATCCTTGTTATATTAAGACACAGAGAACTTGCCAGAATTAAGTCCTAGTGTTAGATAGAAAGTAAAAGTTGTAAGTGATAAACTTGGATATTTAGGTGAGGACACTTCCAAGCAAAGTATGGAGAGTACAGCCTGGTTTCTCCTTGCTGCTTAAAGTAAAACGTGAGAGGAAGGAAGAAAATTGAGGACTGAAGCAGCACTTGATGATTTGGAAACTCCAGATAATATGCTCTGAGACTGGGGCAAGAGCAGACTTAACAGGGTCTCCCTGATTTCCCAATACATGAGTTCCCAGAGAACAGGGCTTCATTTGAGGGGGTGGCTGAACAACCATTTGCTAAAGAGATGGATCCAATCAACTATCTTAGAGTAAGACAGGAATGGAAATACAAATATCCTGGAAAGATCTTTGGAACATGCTTTCTTCTGATGGCTTAGATCCCCGTGAATTATACAAACTACCAAGGTTTTTGAATGTTTTGTATAAGCAGAAACACTGTTATCCTGAAATGAAATGGACAGAGTTGGGATGAAATAAAGGAAAAATGGGCTCAATGACAGAACCCAGGATGCAAAGGTTTATGCTTCAGGTATTACCTCATGCCATGAGAGAGAGGCTGCCAACCGTGTTGGGAAGCTGTATTAGTCAGGGTTCTCTCGGGAAACAGAATCAACAGGAGATATCTGTCAATAACATGAGATTTTATAAGAGTCTTTCATGCAACCGCGGAGATGCACAAGTCCAGGTTCCACAAGGAGGCTACAAACCAGGGCTCTGATGAAAGTCCGATGAAAGGTCCTTGAGTTTCTGGGAGAAGTTGGCTGTCCAAAGACAAACTGGGAAATTCTCTCTGAATGTTGAAATCACTTCCCCTTTTAGGGCATTCAACTGATTGGATAAAAGCATTACCTATTGCTGATGCAATCTCCCTGATTGATACAGATGTAATCAGCCATCCATGCAGTAAACTCAATGGTGATCGAAGTCCACAAATGCTCTTGTATTACAATTAGCCTACTGTTTGCTGGACCTAACACCTGGACACAGTTACCTGGCCGAGTTGACACATTAGCTTAACCATCACAGTCCACCCTTTGTCAACTCGGCAACCATACACATTACCCTAAACCATACTTAGTCTCTAAGTAAAAACAATAACAGACAAGCATACATATATATTTCCACCTAACAATGTGCAACTCCACTGCTTACAACCGGAAACGCATTAATTCTGCACAGAATAGGGTGCAAGTCCTTGGGTAATATTCACGCTTAAAGTTGACATCCTTAAATATTATGACGTGAAATTAATACAACTTTTCAAAAGATAGGGGAAAAGGTTGGGGAAGAAAACAAAGAAATTCGTTTTGTGCACATATACAATCATACTCATAACGAAACAAGGAAGACAGGTTCATGACAATTATAGTCCTCGTTTCTGTAAGTGGTCACATGGTCAAAGTTCATATTTATCACTACCTTCTTCCACTACCCATTCCATGTTCCTGTTACCTTCAGCAAGCACTTCAGCTGGCCGTGGTTCTTTGCCTGGTGGGGTGAAACAAACTTTCATTCCTGAAGATTCTGGGCCATTGTTAGTCCTGCTTGAATTGGTTTGTTGCAATTTTCCATGACTTTAGTCACAGGGCATGGCAGTACTAGGAGACACCCTAGAGGATCTCCTGCATTCCAGGCAAACTTTTCTTTACCCCCATTATATAGATGTAGTCCTATTTCCCCTTGATAGTCAGGATCAATCACCCCAGCCAGTACAGTAATTCCCTTTTTTGCCTGTTGATTCACAGGTAAGAGGAGCCCAAAGTGACCAGGTGGCAGATTTAACTTCCAGTTCAATGGAATCATTGTTGTGCTCCGTGGTGGCAGCACACTTCCATTTGGGACTAAAACCTGTAGACCAGCAGAGCTTTAGGATGCAGGGACAGGAAGCAAAAATTTTCCTAGTGGGTCACTAGGGATAATAGTGAGTGGTGCCACTCCCATTTCCACCCCTTGATTACTGGACCCAGGAATCCTGGTTCTTGGAGAAACAGCACCATAGAGAGGGTGCTGATTTAGAGCATACACAGCCTCTTGGAGAACATTGCCCCAGCCCTGCCAGGAATTGCCACATAGTTGGTGCCATAATTGAGTCTTCAAAAGGCCATTCCACCATTCTATTAATCCAGCTGCTTCAGGGTGATGGGGAACATGGTAAGACCAGTGAATTCCATGGACATGTGTCCATTCCTGCACATCATTTGCTGTGAAATAGGTTCCTTGATCAGAAGCAATGCTGTGTGGAATGCCATGGCGGTAGATAAGACATTTGGTAAGTCCACCAATGGTAGTTTTGGAAGAAGCATTGCGTTCTGGAAATGCAAACCCATATCCAGAGTATGTGTTAAAACAAATCACTGCCCCTTCCATGGTGGAAGTGACACAATGTAGTCAACCTGTCACCAGGTAGCAGGCTGGTCACCTCGAGGAATGGTGCAATATCAGGGGCTGAGTGTGGGTCTCTGCTCCTGGCAGATTCGGCATTCAGCAATGGCTGTAGCCAAGTCAGCCTTGGTGAGGGGAAGTCCACGTTGCTGAGCCCATGCATAATCTCCATCCATACCTCCATGACCACTTTGTTCATGATCCCGTTGAGCAATGACAGGACAGGCTGGGGAAAGAGGCTGAGCATTAGCCACAGAGCAGGTCATTTTATCCACTTGATTATTAAACTCTTCCTCTGCTGAAGTCACCCTCTGGTGAGCATTCATGTGGGACACAAATATGTTCATGTTTTTTGCCCACTCAGAAAGAGTTATCCATATACTGCTTCCCCAGACCTCTTTGTCACCAATTTTCCAATCATGTTCCTTCCAAATCCCTGACCATCCATCTAAACCATTGGCAACAGCCCATGAATCAGTGTATAAACACACTTCTGGCCATTTCTTTTTCCTAGCAAAATGAACAACTAGGTGCACTGCTGGAAGTTCTGCCCACTGGGAGGATTTGCCCTCTCTGCTATCCTTCAAGGATGTCCCAGAAAAGGGCTGCAGTGCCACAGCTGTCCACTTTCGGGTGGTACCTGCATATTGTGCAGAGCCATGTGTAAACCAGGCCCGAGTTTTCTCATCCTCACTCAACTGATTGTAAGGTACTCCCTAAGAGGCCAAAGCTGTGGGCTGGGAAAGAGAAAGTAACATGGCAGGGGTGGTGACCATGGGCATTTGAGCTACTTCTTCATGTAACTTACTTGTGCCTTCAGAACATGCTCAAGCCCTATCTTGTATATACCACTTCCACTTTATTATGGAGTGCTGCTGTGCACGTCCAACTTTATGGTTTGGTGGGTCAGACAATACACAGGTCATGACAGGCAACTCAGGTCTCATGGAAACTTTATGGCCCATGATTAAGTGTTCAGTCTCTACTAAGCCCCAGTAGCAAGCCAAAAGCTGCTTCTCAAGAGGGGAGTAGTTATTTGTAGAGGATGGCAAGGCTTTGATCCAAAATCCTAAGGGTCTGCATTGTGATTCCCCTATAAGGGCCTGCCAAAGTCTCCACATAGAATCTTTATTTGCCACTGAAACTTCCAGCACCATTGGATATGCTGGACCATATGGTCCAAGTGGTAGTGCAGATTGCACAGCAGCCTGGACCTGTCGCAGGGCCTCTTCTTGTTCCAGTCCCCAATCAAAACTAGCAGCTTTTCTGGTCACTCAGTAAATGGGCTGGAGTAGCATACCCAAATGAGGAATGCGTTGTCTCCAAAATCCAAAGAGGCCAACTAAGTGTTGTGGCTCTTTTTTTGGTTGTAGGAGGGGCCAGGTACAACAGCTTATCCTTTACTTTAGAAGGGGTATCTCAACAGGCCCCACACCACTGGACACCTAGAAATTTCACTGAGGTGGAAGGACCCTGTATTTTTGTTGGCTTTATCTCCCATCCTCTCTCACGGAAATGCCTTACCAATAAATATAGAGTCTTTGCTATTTCTTGCTCAGTTGGTCTTACCAACATGATATCATCAATATAATGGACCAGTGTGATGTCTCGTGGGAGGGAGAGATGATCAAGGTCCCTGCGGACAATATTATGACCTAGGCCTGGAGAGTTGATATATTCCTGAGGGAGGACAGTGAAGGTGTATTGCTGGCCTTGCCAGCTGAAAACAAATTGTTTCTGGTGGTCCTTACTAATGGCAATTGAGAAAAAATCATTTGCCAGATCAACAGCTGCATACCAGATACCAGGGGAAGTGTTGAGTTGCTCAAGCAATGATACCACATCTGGGACAGCAGCTGCAATTGGAGTCACCACCTGGTTAATTTTATGATAATCTACTGACATCCTACAAGATCCATCTCTTTTCTGCACTGGCAAAACAGGAGAGTTGAATGGGGATATGGTGGGAATCACCATCCCTGCATCCTTCAAATCCTTAAAGGTGGCACTTATCTCTGCAATCCCTCCAGGAATCCAGTATTGCCTTTGATTTACTATTTTGCTAGGCAGGGGCAGTTCTAGAGGCTTCCACTTGGCCTTTCTAGCCATAATAGCCCTCACTCCACAAGTCAGGGATCCAGTGTGGGGATTCTGACAGTTACTGAGTATGTCTATTCCAATTATGCATTCTGGAACTGGGGAAATAACCACAGAATGGGTCCAGGGACCCACTGGACCCACTGTTTGAGGCAGACCTGAGATAAAACTCCATCAATCACCTGACCTCCATATGTCCCTACTCTGACTGGTGGACCACAGTGACATTTTGGGTCTCCTGGAATTAATGTGACTTCTGAGCCAGTGTCTAATAATCCCCAAAATGACTGATCATTTCTTTTTCCCCAATGCACAGTTACTCTGGTAAAAGGCCGTAGGTCTCCCTGGGGAAAGGTGGGAGGAGATTAACAGTATACATTTTTGGCAGTTTAACAGGATCCTTCCCCAAGGGAACCTGGCCTTTTCCTCATTCAGGGGGCTCTGAGTCTGTAAACTGTGTCAAGTCTGGGAATTGATTGAGGGGCCATGATTCCTTGCATCTGTAATTTGAGTTAGGGTTTTGTTCACTTGATCTAGGACTCTTCTGCTCATACAGATCCAGAAGAAATTTAGTAGACTGCCCATGTATTTCACTTCTAGGTACCCCAAGATCTGTTAGCCAACGCCATAACTCCATGCGACTCAGACTATTCTGTGTGCTGCTTCGAATCTGGCTTTCCTTGCGGTAGCCAACACCCACCTTGCCTTTGGCGATTAACTGCTGATACTTGACTTTTACCTGACCAAGATCCGATCATCCCCATAATGTCTAAGGATTCCAATTCCATTAAAGCCCTCCCTACAGTAATATCTGGACTGCAGAGAAAAGCAACTACAGAGCTCTTCAGAGAAGATGGATTTAATCTTACAAATTTATTCCTCACAGTCCTGGTTAAAGGTGTGTCCTCTGGACATTCCTGGGGTGGGTGGGCAGGTCTCAAATGGTAAATCAATTCTAGCATTCCAATCTCTTTAAGCCTTTGAATCCCCTTATCTACTGTATACCAGGGCAAATCGGGCATCTCAACATCAGACATGCTAAGCCATTGTTTGGTCCATGTTTCAGTCTGCCACCCAAGCAAACTGTTAGAGCCCTTTCTAACCCCTCAAGCTATAGCATTGAATCCAGAATTTCTGCTTAGTGGGCCCATATCAATTAATTCAGCCTGATCCAACTTTATATTCCTTCCACCATTATCCCATACCCTTAATATCCATTCCCACACATATTCTCCTGATTTCTGTCTATATAAGTTGGAAAACTCATGCAGTTCTTTCTGAGTATAGCATACTTCCTCATGGGTCACACTTTGTATTTACCCTTTGGGCACTTGTTGTGATTTTAGTCTAGTAATAGGTCTCAAAGACAAGAGGAATGGTGGGGGTGGGTAAGGAGAAGGATTAGAGATGTCTTGCAGGCTACTGACCTCAGGGCATTCCTTTGCATTTTCTGGTGAGACAGGATTAATCTCTTCAGGCAGGGGTTGGAAGGCAGATTCTTCAGGGCAGACTGGAATTTGGGCAGTGCATGCTGGAGTTTGGTTGGTGCCTGCCTCGTGGCTGGGAGGAGATCCAGACTCTCCGGGGCAAGCTGGATGCTGAGCAGTGGAGGCTTCAGTTTGACTGGTACCCACCACTGGGCTGGAAGGAGGTCCGGACTCCCTGGAGCAGGCTGGAGGCTGGATGATACAAGGTTGACAAGGTGTGGGCTCCACCGGGCAGGCCATCGCAGGTTCATCTGATAAAGTCTCAGCAGAATTTAGGGTTCCAATGTCCCCACCAATATTATCATCATCCCATATGTCTCCATCCCAATCCTCGGGGTTCCACTCCTTTCCAATCAATGCCTTCACTTTAATTGCAGAAACCCTGTGAGGTTGAGGTTTTAGTTTCCTCTGTAATTCTGCTACTCGTACAATGAGAGTTTGGGTTTGATTCTCAGATATCTCAAGTCTGTGACTACAGGAGACAAGATTTTCTTTCAAGGCACATGTAGAAACTTTCATATCATTCGTGCTGCATTTAAGTGTAAAATTTGAAGACTTCAGCTCATCTTTTTCTTTTGTAACTGTATCCAGAGTATCTAGGAGGAGCCAGCCAACATCATTATACTTTTTGACTCCACAAAATTCTGTTAAGGTGTTGAAAACACTCTCACCCAGATCCTTGCTTCTTATAAGCATGGAAGTAGAAGAATCCAGTGATGCTAATATGCGTATCTATTGCCAACTCACACCATGGACTGTTAGCAACCTCTTCATTATTGGAAATGGAGTCATTAGTACCCTTGAGTCCAATTAGAGTAGAGAGTCAATTACAAAACTCCCAGAACCACATCAGATATCCCATGTCTAAGACTCTGTTCCTGAAGAACCACTCCCGGTACCAAGCTGTATTAGTCGGGGTTCTCTCGGGAAACAGAATCAACAGGAGGTATCTGTCAATAATATGAGATTTTTTAAGAGTCTCTCATGCAACCGCGAGGATGCACAAGTCCAGGTTCCGCAAGCAGGCTGCAACCGTGGGGCTCTGATGAAAGTCCAATGAAATGTCCTTGAGTTTCTAGGAGAAGTTGGCTGTCCAAAGACGAGCTGGGAAATCTCTGAATGTTGAAATCACTTCCCCTTTTAAGGCATTCAACTGATTAGTTAAAAGTGTCACCATTGCTGATGAAATCTCCCTGATTGATGCAGATGTAATCAGCCATCCATGCAGTAAACTGACTGGTGATCGAAGTCCATAAATGTTCTTGTATTACAATCAGCCCAATGCTTGCTGGACCAAACGCCTGGACACAATTACCTGGCTGAGTTGACACATTAGCCTAACCATCACAGATGAGAAGGCCCACTCCTGTGTTTTGAGAGAATGAGGCCTCCACCTAGTGTTTGGGGGAAGTATAGCCACCATACCAATGTTTCAAGAGGATAGGGCCACCACTTCAACATACCCAGAGAACAAAATATCAAACCACAGATTACTCATAGGCATTGAAATCTAATGGAATTTGTACTGCTGGGTTTTGGACTTACTTTTGACATTTAATCCCATTTTCCCTTCCAATTTATCCCTTCTAGATCAGGAATATCTATCTTATGTCTTTCCCATCCTTGCATTTTGGAAGCAGATAACTTCTTTTCTAGGTTTCACAGGTTCACATTTGGAGAGGAATTTTGTCCCAGGTGGATGACTCTGATAACTGATTTAAATGAGATGTTGGACTTAGAGTTGTTACTGAAATGGCATAAGGCTTTTGGGATGTTGGGATGGGGACAATACATTTGGCATGTGGAAAAGCATGTCTTTTTGAGGTCCAGAGGAAGGACAGTTATGGATTAAATCTTGCCTCCCCAAATACATTTTCAAGTCTTGCTCCAGTCCTGTGGATGTGAACCCACTTGTAAATAATACTTTGAGCTTATTAATTAATGTGAGGCAAAACTGAATCAGGATGGACCTTAGTCCAATATGACTGGTGTGAAAATTTGAAGTTCCTTTTTGAATACCAAAAGATTATTTTCTTAAACTAGTCTATACCTGTGGTATGGTACCCTTTGATTGCATTAGATTCACTTTAGATCACTTGATTAGATTACTTTTGTTTGGACTATGGTTGTGAGGTGTGAATCAGGTTGAGCCTCTGCCCTCTTGCTGGGTCTGATATACATGGAGACACAGAGAGAGACAGACACACACAGAAAGAGGAAGCTGCTAAATTTGATCCTGCCATGTGAGAGAGGAATCAAGGATTGCTAGCAGCCAAAGCTTAACCATGAAGTCCCCAAGAGTCTGGGCCCATGGAGCAGCTCAAGGGTGAAGAGACAAGCTCTATGCTTGGTTGCCCACAGCTGACTTCCAGCAGAGAGTAGATTCTGGAAGGGAAGGCAGGGACCTTGGCAAAGATTTGTGACCATTTGGCTTCTCCACGTGGCAGGACCCCAGGATCCCCAGTAGCTGACTTTGGTGAAAAGGCATCTCTGATGGTGCCTTGATTTGGACATTTCATGGTCTCAGAACTGCAAGCTTTTACCCCAAATGAATCCCCTTTATCAAAGCCAGCACATTTCTGGTACTTTTCATTGGCAGCCCTGTAGCAAACTAAGACAACTGGAGTCTTTATGAGCAGAGGAAATTTTGATTCAGCAGAAGGAGATAAAGTGGGAGAGATTTGACTCTATGATAGAGGCAGAATTGAATTATGAATGTCTGAACATGACAATGTTCAGAGAAACCATGATTGCACTAACACTTTGATTTTAGGTTTTCATCATTCATAACTGAGACAATGAACTTCTATTCATTAAGCCAACTTATCTGTTGTCTTTGTTACAGAAGCCTTGGTAAATAAAGGCAATTGAACAGGGAACTCATCAGCTCATTTTTTTGTTGTTGTTGAAGAGGACTTAATTCTAATAAAATTAACAGCATTAAGTGAAGTTCACAAACTTCTAAAATCATAATTCTCTTCACATGTGACTACAAAGAGGGACATATTTTTAAAAATTTTACTTAACTGAAAGAACAGATTAAATATTTGAGAAACCACTAATCTATTTAACCATCAAATTCACCAATATTGTATCCTTGAAAATATAAACCTATTCATTTAGAAGCTTGTCATAGAGCCAAACTAATGCTTTAGTCATCTGTTTACTCATTTGAAAAATTACAAATACTTAGGTTTTCATTATGTGAATAACAGGGAGGTATGTACATTTATAAAATAACACAGTTTCCATTCTTGAGAAATAAAATAAAAATAATGATACATTATGAAATATTTTTGTCAGAATTATTAATTTCAATTATGGTTATGGAATCCATTTTTTTTAGTGTTCTACTAAAAATGTGCATAAATAATTCAAGAAAAGGTATCTACTTGAGATAAAATATTTTGTTTTGGTTTTACAATAACTTCTGCTTCTTTCTCAGTGATATCCCTAGAGACCACTTGGCAGATAATATAACCAATCTTCATTTTAGTTTTTTTTAAATTAAGGGCTAGAAATAGTTTCATAAAACTTGATATTTATAGAACAATGAAGTCAACAAACAGGCCTCAGCAACAGAAAGAATGACTTATGTGGCATGGATATTCCTCTCATGCTTCTTACCTCCCCTAAGTCCAGTCATCATCTATCTTTACATCTAATCTACATACAGATGTAGATACATATATGTTTTTGAAAAGATATTAGAAAGTATAATACATAATAGCCATAACAGCAGTTGTGCCTATTTTACTCCAGTCAAATTTGACAGAACGGATGCATTTTAAATCATTTTCAACATCACTAAAAGAAATGATAGTATTATCACTTTATGTAATAAAGAATCATTGTATAAATTATGTTTTTTATCTGTCTTAACATTTCTTCTAATCAGTGTCTTACATATCCAGGCAGATTAAATGGTTTTGATATATTCTCTATCATGAATTGATTCATCAGAAGTATTACCATTAGCATATCCTTTCACGTCTCACTGTATAGTTACATAAAAATAATACATAATTTCTCAAGTGACTATATTGAATTTGTACATATACAACCTTGAGGACCTTGACACTGATGATACATACACAGTGACTATAGTTCACTAACATTACCGTGTTTACAAGATGATACAATTGGTGCATCAGAGCTTTGTGTCTACACCCACACATAGTAAAAAAGAATATTTTTCAAACAGTATTACCTGCTTCAGAGATTACAAATTTGTAAATGTAATACCTTACAAAGACCTGATTACCAAAGTTTCATTAAAGTGTTATTTACAGTGGCAGAGAAGGGGGTGTCCAATACGACTTTAAAAGTCCATTAGATAAATGGTTAAATATATCATGATGGCAACCACAAGATGGAAGATTTGGCCCACAATAAAAGCCATGTTTACAAAGACTATTTCATAATATGGGAAAATAGTCATTTTATACTGTCAAATGAGAAATGCCAAGAATATATCACTTCATAGAATATGATTTATTTTTTCAATATTTGTATTTAAAACAGAGAAAATATAATATGCCAACATTTTTAATTATGGTTGGTGGGGTTGCAAAACAATGTTAAAATTTCTGAGAAAGTGTTGAAAATTTAATATTGACTGTATATTTTAAATTAAGGAATTATTAACTCATTTAGCTGCATACTGGTACTGATCTGTATTTTAATATAGATTCTTTACAATTTAGAGATAAAAAGCAAAATATTTAATGATGAAATTATACCATGTCTGGGATTTGTTCTGAAATAATCCAGGGAAGGGAAGAAAATTTGCCAGGGGTTGATTTTTACTGATAAAGTCATTATGCTGCTTTCTGTACTTTTTCCATAATTAATTTCAAAAAGTGATAAAAGATGCCTTTGAGTGTGCTTCTTTTACAGTCAGGTGGAGAACTATTGACTTTTGATAAGGAAAGGAAATGTGGCACAACTGTTTCCTTTGGTTCAAGGAGAATAAAACATGGTTGGAGATGTTTTATAAATGATGATGCAACTAAGGTTTTAAAGGTAAAATATTTTATTTTAATTAGACAAGGGTTTTAAGTGTACTTAAAATATAATAGGTTAAATACCAACACATCTAATAAAGGGCTTTTCCTCCCAAATATTTTGTAACAATCTAACCAAGGTCTGCTAGTGACAGACCTTGGTTGGCAGGCTGAATAGACTTCCTGAGAAGTGAGGAAGGGCTTCCAATAACTAAACCAGTAAATCTAATTGCAGTACATCTGTAGTGGTACACAGGTTAGAGTCCAGAAATTCAGAGACCATAAGAAAGTTGACTATTTTATAAGAAAATGCCAGCAACTTTCAAAGATATATAACATAGGCAACCAATGCCTAATAAATAAATATTCTGGCATTAAAAGTTATTTATCTATAGGAGTGAAAAAAACACTGAGTTGAAACATGGCCCACAAAAAGACATGTTTAAGCCCCTGGTCCTATGAAAGTGACCTTATTTGGAAATATGGTCTTTGAAGATGTTATTAGTTAATATGAGGCCAAGCTGGATATGAATGGTATCCTTATAAAAAGGGGAGAATTGTACATATGCAGCCACAAGGAAAATGCCATGTGATGACTGAGGTAGAGAATGCCACGTATTGCCCGCAAGCCACTGTCAGAAATCAGGGAAGAGACATAGAACAGATTCTTCCCAACAGACTTCAGAGGAAGCCCAACCCTGCTGACACCTTGATTTCAGATTTCTAGCCTCCACAACTTAGAGACAATAAATTTCTGTTTTAAGCCACCCAGTTTGCGGTACTTTGTTACGGAAGCTCTAGGAAACTAAGACAGGAAGATACTAATGTTCTGTATGAAATGTGTTTGGAGAACAGAATGAATCTTGGCCATTGGATTGGTTCTTATCAAAACAATCTTAAGAAAAGATAAATAATGTATTTTATTAGTCTCGTAGTTTGCCAGGTCTGCTATGACAAATACCATACAATGGTTTGGCTTAAACAACAGGATATTTTTTTTCTCATTTTTGGACACTAGAAGTCCAACATAAAGGTATCATTGGACTATGATTTCTCCAAGAGTCAGTAGCATTCTGGTATTGGCTTGTTCTCTGTCTCTGTCTCATGTCACATGCAAATATCTGCCTCTTTCTCGGACTTCCACTTCTGGCTTCTACTTCCATGTCCAGTTTCTTTTGCTTATAAGATTTTTGGTCATATTGAATTAAGGTCTGTCTTCATTCACTTTGGGCACACCCTAACAAACAACTTCTTCAAAGCTTCTAATTACAGATGGATTCACACTAACAGGTCTGGGAGTCAGAAGTAGAACATGTTGTTATGGGGGACAGGACTCAATTTCCCAACAGTTTTAGAAAAACATAATCAAATTCAAACTTGATTTCAAAATTTGACCCAGTACTTCCTAGTATTATGGACCTAGGCAAGTTAATTAGTCTCTCATTTCCTCATTGCTAAAACAGGAAACAATAATAGAATTCTACTATCAAAGGATTTTTGCAGAAGTTGAAAGAGAAAATTCATATAAAGTATTTGGATCAGTGCCAAGCACATAGCTATCACTCAGTAAATGCTAGTTTTTATAACTATAATTATTAATCAAGTTCATGGATCTAGAAA
>JAQZBX010012543.1:18901-33585 GCA_029593785.1 Cabassous unicinctus
AAAAAAAAAAAAAAAAAGAGTACTGGTCGAATATATTGCAGACTGACCTTCAAGTTGGGATTGTCTGATACTTTTTCATGATTACTCTTTGTGGTAGATTGAGTTGTGTACCCCAGAGAAAACAAACAAGCAAAGAAAAAGAACATGTTCTTAATCCTGATCTTAATCTTAATCTTTTGATATGAACCTATTATAAATAAGATATTATTTTTAGTTGGGTTATGGGTCAACTGAATGAGGGAGGATCTTAATATGGATTATTGAAGATCACAGAAGTGAGAAAAAAAGAGGACATTACCATGTTACAGCAGGCAGAAACACAAACCAAGGAACCAAAGAATTGACAGAAATAAGCACCAGAATGCTACAGACTTTGGGGAGAAAGAAAGGATTGTAGATATCTTGGATTTGTACTTATTTTATCCTCAAAACTATAAGCCAATGAATTCTTATTGTTAAGTCAAAACCAGTTTGTGGTATTTGTGACTGCAGCTCAGGCAAACTAAGACAGTTTTTGGTGCCAAAAGTGGAGTGCTGCTATTACAAATACCTAAAAAGATGGTAGCAGCTTTGGAATTGGGTAATGAGTAGAGATTGGAAGGATGGTGAGACATTTGATAGAAAATAACCTAGATTGCTTTGAAGAGAGTACTGGTAGAAATATGGATATTAAAGGTACTTCCAATGAGGCCTAAAAAAGAAATAATGAAAGTATTATTGGAAACTGGAGGAAAGGTTATCCTTGTTATAAATGGAAAGAACTTGGCAAAATTGTTTCTGATCATGGATGGAAGGCAGAGCTTGAAGACCTTGGATATTTAGCCGAATGTATTTCCAAATTGTGTAAGGTACAGTCTTCCTTGCAGTTTAGAGTAAAAGGTAAGAGAAAAGGGTTAAACTGAGAACTGACTTCTTAAGCACAGAGACTAGCACTAGATGATATGGAAAATTCTCAGCTTTTCCAGATAGTGTGTTCTGAGACTAGGGCCAGAAGTGGCTCTAATAAGGCCCTCCCTGAGCTCCTGGGAAATAATCCGTCAGAGAAATGGGCTTTGTCTGAGGGTAACTAAATAACCCTTTGCTAAAGAGGGTGTGGCTGAACATGGATCCAGTCAGCTGTCTCAAAGGAATTCAGTTGCATTTGTCTAGAAACAATACGTGGAAAATCTTTTTGTCTGATGGTTTGGACCACCTTGAACTGTACAGAAAACCAACACATTTTTTACAGTTTCATATGGGTAGAAGCACTGCCAGTCTGGACTGCAAGGGACAGAGAAGAAATAAATTGAAGGAAAAAATAGCTTAAAGGCAGAATCATGGAAGCAGAGTTCTGATCCAAAGAGATCCCCTTATGCCAGGAGAGGGCGCCCACAAGCATGTGTATAAACAGTGAGTCCTATCCTGCACTTAGAGGAGGTTGGGCTTCTGCCATGATGTCTGGGGAGAGTTAGGCAGCCACCAGTGCTTGAAGAGGATGGGGCCTTCATCCCAGTTTTTGGGCAGAATGAGGCCACTACTCCAGTGCTAGGAAAGGTTGGGACCTAGGTTCTAGCATTCAGGGAGAGCGGGCTTCTGCCCCTGTGCTTGGAAAAGGTAAGGCCGCTGGCCCAGCAGCCTCAAAGAATAAGGGCATCAATACACAGATGACTTGCAGATCTTGAAACCCAATAGAATTTGCCCTGCTAGGTTTCAGACTTACTTGGGACCTCTGGCCCCTATTTTCCTTCCAATTTATCTCTGCTGAAATGGGAATGTCCACCCTATGCCTGTCTCACCATTGTATTTTAAAAGCAGATAACTTATTTTCTTGGTTTCAGCAATCAATAGATGCAGAAGAATTTTGCCCCAAGATGGGGAACGCCCATAACTGGTTTTAATGAGACTTCATACTTAAGGTTGTTCCTGATATGACTTTAAATTTTGGGTGTTGTGATGGGTATATGTATTTTGCCTGTGGGAAGAGTATGTCTCTTCGCAGTCCAGACAGATGACTGTGGTAAGGTGTTCTTAATATTAATACCCTTTCCTGTAGGAGAGAACCCATTGTAAATAAGACCTTTTGAAGATGTTATTTTTAGTTAAAGTGTGGCCCAACCAAATGAGAATGGGTCTTAATCTGGACTACTGAAAGCCTTATAAAAATGACCCAAAAGTCACAAAAATGAGACAGAAGAAGGTATTTTCCATGATAAAGAAGGCAAAAGTACAACTCAAGGAACCCTAAGGATTGCCAGAACCCAGCACCAGAATACTGTGTTCTTCCTGGAAAAAGCAAGACTTACCTATATCTTGATTTTAGACTTCTTCTAGACTCAAAACCTTGAACCATTAAATTTCTGTTGTTTAAATCAAAACTAAACGTGTGGTAATTGTGATAGCAGATCTGGAAAATTAAAACAATACGTTTTTGTTTATTTTTTTCCATCTGCATTCACATTGGCTTTAAATGCTTGCCTAAGAAGGATGATACCAGTTTCAAAAACTGATTTTGCTCATGGGACTAAAAGGCTGTCTATACTTGAATTTCAATTTGAATACATGTTCTAATTCTCCCATTAATGAATGAACTGAGAGAAAAAAAAGGAGTGGGATAGTCAGGAACTAAGAGAATTTGTCACCAGCTGAATATCTTTATTTACCCCCTCACTCTATCTGTTAGAGGTGATGAGAAAGGAGATAAAGAGCTAGGTACAGTTTTCTCTTTCTCTCCTTTTTTTTTTTTTATAGTATTTATAACTACCATTTACTGATTGCCTAGTATATGCCAAGAATTTGAAAATCTGATTTAATTTAATTTAGCCTTTACAGCAACCTATAAAATGGATTTAATCTTCTTTCCCAGTACAAAAATGGAAATCATTATCCTCAAGCAAGATAAGTAACTCACCAGGGTTACATACCTAGTAAGTGGCAGAACTAACACTGAACCTAATATCTAGACTTCTAGGGCCTTCAATAGCTTCTACTGATTCTGACTCCAGAAGAACAAAAAAGTCAAAGGCATCTGCGAGAGAGCAGAAAGAATTTGTGAGTAAAGATCAGCACCAGGAACTGCGAAGAAGAAATGAAATCATAAAGAATATGTCTTAACTCCTAGGAATTTTTGTTGTTGTTGTTTTTACCAGTAAAAGGCCATGGAAGGTTAAGAAGGCCTTGGCCAAAAGGAAGAAGAGAGAAAAGTTCTGTAGCTTGGCATGTAAGGATAAGGGAGTAAATATCCAGGCCCAGGAAATTTAGGTGTGGATAAAAGAGAATGACAGGATATTGATCTCTACTGTAAAAGATGTGGCATGTCTAAAGGGCATGGAGATATTTCTACCAGTACAGTTGAGCAGACTGGGAGCAGGGAAGACATTTATATGTAACTGTGTTAAACCATCTTGTTCAAAATTAAGTAAGATTCCACAGGCCAATGATTGTTAAGAATAACACCTCTCTCATTTCCTTATCTACCTGTAGCTCAATAAAACAACCTAAGACATATTTGACCAAGTTTTTACAATATCGTGCTTTGTCCTGAATAAATCACCTGGCTCCTGACTTATCAAGTTGGATAATTTACTACAGATTGAGTCCCAATTTTGTTTGATGTTGGTGACTTCCTCCATTATTTTCTTTTTTTTTTTTCATTATCACGATCTAAAATTACATGCATGCATTTTCTACTTAGCTTAAATTGTAATAATTCCTTTTCTTTCATTAAATAACCAAAACCCATGGAAAGCTTTACATTATACATCTTTTTTTGCATGTTTTATTCTATTCAAAAAGTAAAATGTAGATTTCTCTAAGCAATCTGTAATGATAATCCCAGCTGAAAATTTTAAAGTCTAACCCATTGATTTCTATAGTTTTTGAGGAGAATTGTTGTTGTTTTTTTTTAATGAAAACTATAAATGAGCCCTTTCAATTTATTTTCCTTAAGCACTCTCTTGTCCTCTATGCTAGTATTTACAATTAAAGGTCCTGATTATTTGTTCTTCAGCTTGTAACTGGATTTTAGAAAAAGAAATTGTCAGGTCTCAGTTGCATAAGCAGGTAGCTCACATACCTATGGGATCTATTTATGGTGCATTTCTTCTTCTTCCTTTATCTACACTATTATATCATAGAAAGTTCTTTGTGACAACTGACTAAATTATATAAAAAAAGAGTTTTATCTCATTTCCAGATAGTCCTTACATGATAAGCTAGTATTTATCGAAAATGGACTGATGAAACATTATAGCCCTAAACAGGATGGTCCCTGAAGTGCAGTTATGATGGAAATCCCCTGCTTTGGAAGAAACTTGAACAGTTCAGTTGGCACAGTATTTGCCTTGTAATGCTACAAAATTCCTGTGTCTGCTAGCTATTGTAACAAAATTGATGAATAACATATAACTATGGATTGTCAGTTGTATTAAACATTAAATACTTACCTCACATGCATTTTAACGGTTCAGCTGATTTAGACTGGATTCACCTAATCTCAGTTGATATGTCTCTCATTCTCCTGATATCAGTGAGTTTACTTGGATAGCTACTTCTCATGGCAGTGGTAGAGATTCAAGAGATCAAGCTCTAATGTCAATTTCTGTTTTAATTTGCTAGGCTACTGAAAGCAGATACCACAGAAAAAGCTTGGATTATAACAATGAGAATTTGTTAGCTTACAGTTTTGAGGCTGAGAAAAATGTTCAAATCAAGGCATCATCAAGATGATGCTTTCTTCCTGAAGACTTGCTGCTGGTGATCCTTGGCTCTTCTGCCACTTGGCAGTGTATATTGGTCTCTCCCTTCTCTTCCAGGTTTCATTGCTTTCAGCTTCTTGCTTCTGTGGCTTTCTGTCTCTTTCTGTGAATTCCATTTTTGTATTAAAAAAAACTCCAGTGAGAGGATTAAGACCCATCCTGAATGAAGTGGATCACACCTTAACTAAATTAGCCTCATCACAAGATCCTACTTACAATACATTCACACCCATGAGAATGGATTAATTTTAAGAACAGGCTTTTCTGGGGTTACATAGTTTCCAACCACCACAGTATCTAACTCAAGACATTGTCTGAATGAAATCTGTTAACATAATTTTGACCAAAAAACCCCAAATCACATGACTGAGTACAGTCAAGGTTTGGAGAGAGACCTCACCCATGGTAAAAGGATATAGCAATTACATGGTTTTGCTGGTTAAGCTTATGTGTTAACTTGGATAAATTATTGTGTTCAATTGTTTGGTCAATCAATCATTGGCCTGCATGTTACTGTAAGGATATTTCATGGATCTAAATCATTAGTCCATTGATTGCATTTATGGCTGCCTATTTCTACAATCAAGAAAGGACTTAAAGGGACTGCTGATTTCAGCAATCAGAAAGGAGAATTGCTATCTCTACTTTCTCCATCCAGCTTCTCCTGGGGAATTTATTAAATCCTTCATTAGAGTTCCCAAATAGTGGCCTGCCTTATTTAATTCAGACCTGTCAATCCACATTGTTAATTGAGCTAGTTACTGTAATAAATCTCATAATATATTTATTATACATACATAATGACATGTATATCATGTCATTTTTGTTTTCCTGGAGAACCCTGGTCAATACAGATTTTTGTACTGAGAGCTTTCCTTGAGAAACAATCTTAAGGATGAGATTTCTGAGTTGATTCTGGAGTTTTTGGAAATGGTTCTTTAATCTGATTAGATTAAAATCCACTAATGATTCTATTTCCAACAATCTAGGTGGCACTGATAGTTCATAGCATGGTTTGGCAGTTGAGATACACAAAATATCATGATTGGAAACTGCTACTCAAGTGCTTTAAAAAGGCAACAGTGTATTTTTAACAACAATTGCAGCTGCAATTGAAATTACCACCTTGTTAGATTTATTACAATCCACTGTCATTCCCCAAGATCCATCTGTTTTCTGCAAAAGTGAACTAGGAAAATTGAAAGGAGATGTGATGGTTACACTAATGTGTCATCTCGGCAAGATATTTGTGCCCAGTCGTTTGCTCACGCAAGCACTAGGCTAATTGTAATGCAAGGACATTTATGGACTTTAGTCACCAGTGAGTTTACTGCATAGATGGCTGATTATATCTACATCACCCAGGGAGATTGCCATCAGTAATGAGTAATGCTTTATCCAATCAGTGGAATGCCTTAAAAGGGGAAGTGATTTCAGCATTTGGAGAGATTTCCCAGCTTGTCTTTGGATAGCCAAAGTCTCCGGGAAACTCATCAAGGACCTTCATTGGACTTTGATAAGAGCCCCTGGTTTGCAGCCTGCCTGCGGAACCTGGACTTGTGCATCCCTACGCTCACGTGAGAGACTCATAAAATCTGATATTGTTTATAGATATCTCCTATTGATTCTGTTTCCCTAGAGCACCCTGACTAATACAGGGAGTGTGGTGGGAATCATCACCCCTGAATCTTTCAATCCTTTGGCAAAACATTTTGGGAAAATTAGAGACATGACCCTTAGGATTTGGAACAAAGCCCTGCCATCCTTTACAGATAATTACTCTCCTTTTGAGAAAGAGATTTTGGTCTATTACTGGGGCTAATTAGAGACCAAACACATAAACATGGGCCACCAAGTTACCATGAGCTCTGAGATAGTCATCATGAAATAGGTGTTGCCTGACCCAGCAAGCCATAAATTTGAGTAAGCACAGCAGCACTCTATCATCAAATTGTAGCAGTAGTATATGAGATCAGGCTTAAGCAGGTTCTGAAAGCACAGGTAATTTACATTTGGAAGTGGCCCAAATGCCCATAACACCTACTTTTGTCACATTAGTTATCTGTCCTAGCTTGCAGCTATGACTTCATGAGGAGTTACCTATGATCACTAGACTGAGGATGAAAAATTCAGGCCCTCTTTACAGATGGTATCACCTGAAAGTGGGCAGCTGCTTCACTACAGCACCCTTCTAGGACATCCCTGATGGACAGTGGTGAAGGGAAATCCTCCTGGGGGACAGAACCTCAAACAATGCACCTGGTTGTTCATTTTGCTTGGAAGGATAAATGGCCGGAGATATATGTGTATACTGATTCATGGGTTGTGACCAATGGTTTTGTCAGGGATTTGGAAGGAATATGAATGAAAAATTGGTTACCAAGAGACCTGAGGAGAGCTATATAGACAAACCTTTCTGAATATGTAAAAAACTTGAAGATATTTGCATTCCAGAGGGTTACTTCAGCAGAGGATGATTTTAATAATCAAGTGGATAGGATAACTCATTCTGTGTATACCAGTCAGCCTCTTTCCCCAGTCATCCCTGTCATTGCCTAATGGGCTCATGAACAAAGTGACGATAGTGGAAGGAATGGCAATTATGCTTAGACTCAGTAACATAGACTTCCACTAACTGACACCGACCTGGCTCCAGCCACTGTTGAGTGCCGAATCTGCCAGCAGCAGAGTCCAACTCTCAGTTTCCAATATGGCACAATTTTATGAGGTAATCAGCCTGCTATCTGGTTGCAGGTTGATCCCATTTGACAATTTCCGTCATGGACAGGAAAAGACTTTCTTCTCACTGGAATATATACATACTTTGTTTATGGATTTATGTTCCCTGTATGCAATGCTTCTACCAAAGCTACTATCTGTGCAATTCATCATGGTGTTCCTCACAGAACTGCTTCTGATCCAGGAACTGAGTTCACTGTAAATGAAGTGCAAGAATGGGCACATACTCGTGGAATTCACTGGTCTTTCCATGTTCCCTATCATCCTGAAGCAGCTGGATTGATAGAATGGTGGAATGGCCTTTTCAAGATTCAATTTTGGTGTCAAGTTGGTGGCAATACTTTTCAGGACTAGGGCAATGCTCTCTAGGGAGTGTATATGCTTTATACCTGTACTACTCTATGGTGCTGTTTCTCCCATAACCAGTATACCTGGATATAGTAATCAAGTGGAGGAAATGAGCATGGTACCACTCACTATAATCCCTAATAATCTACTAAATTTTTTTTTTCCTGTCTGCATGACCTTACACCCTATGACTCTAAAGGTCTTAGTTCCAAAAGGAGGAGTGCATTCACTTGGAAACTCAACAATGATACCATTGAACTGGAAGTTAATATTGTACCTAGCCCCTTAATCCCCTCATGCCTCTGAATCAATAGGCAAAGAATGGAGTTAGTTTACTCTCTGGGGCATTGATACTGATTATCTAGGAAAAAATAGGACTCTATTACACAGTGAAGGTAAAGAAAAGTATGCCTGTAATACTGGTGATCCCATAGGGTGTCTCATTACTAACATGCCTGTGATTAAAGTCAATGGAAAACTACAATAGCCCATTCTAGAGAGGACTACTAATTGCCAAGAGTCTTCAAGAATGAAGGTTTTGTTACCCCTCCAGTTAAAGAACCTTGGCCAGATGAGATGCTTACAGATTTTATATATATATATATATATCTGTTTCTTTGGAGAACTCAATTAATATAATGGCAATGGCAATGAATACAAGGAAGGTATAATTGAGGGCAAAATGGTGCAATCTACTACATTCACTTATCCTGGTTTAAAATATAGTCAAAGGTTTGGATCTCCACTGATTAACAGAGTATAGCTAATAATTTGGCTGGATAATTAGAAATGTAGAGGAAGTGGATGTGGCTCGAGCAGTTGAGCTACTGGCTCCCACATGGGAGGTCCCAGGTTTGGTTTCTGGTGCCTCCTGGAAAAACAAAAACAAACAACAGGCAAATCAAATGGGAAGCTAATGTGGCTCAGTGATTGAGCGCCGGCTTCCCATATAGGAGGTCCTGAGGTTATCCCCAACTCCTGGTACCTCAAAAAAAAAAAAAAAAAAAATGTAGAAAGAGCAGGACTAGAAGCATTGAATACAAGTATATCTGGGGAAGAGGCTTGTAGATGGACATTTTGGAATGAGGTCAGATTCTAAGGATATTTGTATTCCATGTGAATTCTTATCATTTTGAGAAGACTCTGAGTAATTATACAGATAAGATGACATATTTTGTGGAGGTTATGGAGTGAGTTGCTAATATGATGCATTGTGGGAACACAGTTTCAGGTCACAACAGAAACTTTCAGAAAATGATCCCTTTATTTATTGTACAGAATGAAGACTTCAGAAAGGGCAATTAATCTCTTTGTCACTTAATCAGCAGAAGATTCCAAAAGAACAGGGGAAGAAATCCCATCATGGCCAGTCTTCCATGGTGGCCCAATACTCTTCTCAGTCAGGGTTGATACATGGCATCTCTGCATGCCCCACTTTGCATTGGAGAAGAGAGACAAATCTATATTGTTTGAGTGTGGTTTTTATCCATTTTGGAGGGAGAGGGCCCCGTCCACAGAGAATTCCAGTTCTGATAAACATCCAGGGCTTTTTGTTCCTGGTTTCCGTGTTTCAGGTGTGGAGGGGCCTTGTTCTTAGACTTAACATGGTCCCCAGTTTGTGTAATGACACACAATAAAAAGAGAGGTGTAGTAGTGGAAAGGCCATGTGTTTGTGACTTCCCAAGAGAAGGAGGTGGGGGTAGGTGAGGTCTGGGTGATGGCTGCTTAACAGCTATGTGTGATTTCTCTAACAGAGATTAGTTAGTCTCATATTACATCTACCTAGTGGTTGCTCAATGTGGTCATGGTAGCAGTTATACAAAGTCTGTACAAGTAAATAAACATGGAATTCCACTCCAAGGATATCAGCTTTTGCCAATTTTTAGTGCTTAACCTGAAAGGAGGAGGCACTGATGTTGAACCTCTAATTTGACCCTATTCCCCAGGGATAATAGCTTTTCACACTGCTGGTAGCCTGGATATATTAGAACCTTTCCATCAGAAAGAGCAATGAATTTAACTTACTGGACTTGACATTTATTCTGGATATGATTCTACTTCAATCCTTATATGACTATCTATAGAATTATGGAATACTTTATTCACTGTTATTGATTCTGGTGAGGTAACTTATTTCACAGCAAAACAAGTTTTGCAATGAGCTCATACTCATGAAATTCAATGGTATTGCCACACACACCAAACCATAAGCAGCTGGTTGTAAATAACAGTGTAGTATCCTATTGAAGATTCAGTTATATTTCCAGTTGAGAGAGAGCACACTTAAAAGCAGGGGTTCTTTACTGCAGGCATGATTTATGATTTTAGTTAGTGACCATTATTTCTCTTTCAAGAAAGGAAATATAAAGGGGAGTGATGAATATATGATGTGATAGATTACTTAAACAATTAATGGCTGTGCTGAACACAAGCATTATAAGAAAATCAAGCCAATTTTTTTCAGGAAGCAAAAAGCAGTATATAAAAGAAAATATAAGCATAGTAAACTACTTGGTTTGCAATGAATAATATTTTAAAAAT
Source organism: Cabassous unicinctus (assembly GCA_029593785.1). Classification (NCBI taxonomy): domain Eukaryota; kingdom Metazoa; phylum Chordata; class Mammalia; order Cingulata; family Chlamyphoridae; genus Cabassous; species Cabassous unicinctus. Next base: position 29,263 of record JAQZBX010012543.1, read on the forward strand.
CATAAAATATGTAAACTTTGTTTATTAATTCATAAAACAATAACAAACAAAACATACCCGGGAGGATGGGGGAGGGTTATGGGAAATAAAAAAGCTAAATTCTCCATCAAGAAGTGTTTAGGATTGAATCATATACCCCTCATAAGACATGTTAAAGTCTTAATAGAGTTTCCCATGGGTTTGAGTCCATTGTAAATAGTATCTTTGAATATGCTGAGGTGAGTCAGGGTGTGGATGCAATTGTAAATAAGTTCTTATATGGTATGGCCTAACTGAGTCAAGGTGGTATTTAAGCCATATGCCTGGAAGCCTTTTAAAGAGAGAACTTTCAGATGAGTAAGCAGGAGGAAAAGCCAGAAACCAGTAGAATCCCAAAGACAGCGAAAGACACAGGGTTTTAAAGAGAAGAGATCGCCATTTGAAGAAGACTGTAACCACTAGAATGCTACTGACACAGTTGAAAACATGGTCTTGCTTGCATTTTGATTTTAGACAGCTAATCTTCAAAACTGAGAGACAATAAATGCTTATTGTTTAAGCCAATCAAATATGTGGTACTTGTCATAGTAGCTCTGGCAAACTAAGATAAGAAGTCAACATAATATTTCTAAAATTGATAAAATGAAATAAAAGTATAAGAATATTATTTAGAAATGTGGAGTTTATTCCTAATGATACAACTAAAGAAAATGAATGGTTATAGCTTCTGTGAAGCAGGGCTGTAGGGTAGAAAGAAAAAAGAGGGATTTATTTTTGTATAATAATACCTGTTTTAATTTTAAAACTAGGTGTGTGTGTTACTTTGATAAAAAATATTATGAACTTTAATAGTCTGTGAACTGCAATTACCATGAAGAATTGGTCTTCTTCCTCATCTTCTTCTAGCTGATTCTCTTGTATATCCCTTGTCTATCAAAACCACTAGTACACAACAGGGCAAGAGGGTGTCTCAGTTTAGCAGAAGATGCTGGTCATAAAGGACCTGAACAGGCTGAGGGCTGCATGCACAATGGATCTCTTACGCTATTCTTATTCACCTGGGCCTCAAAGAAGTCACATCTGAAATATTTAAGGAAAGAACATTTGAAGATTCTGGCCTTCAAACACAGTCCAATATTTGAGGACACAAAAACAATGTGTTCATCTGTATTGTCACTTTTCCTCTTCACCCTAAAGTCATCAAATTTTTTTAATTCTATGTATTTTTTTACAGTTCACACGTGGACATCAGTGGAAAAGAACATAGGAAGTAAGGACAGAACATTAAACTTGATTCAAATAGCCTACATGTTAAATAGCCTATAATACAATATATTCATTTTGCCATCTGTAGAAATTTTATCAGTGCTGTATGATTTAGATTAAACTCTTGTCATTTCTCATGAAGATCATGGAATAGTCATAAAACTGGCTCAATGCCACATGTAAACCTTCCACATTGCTTCCAGAGAGATCTTTATTAAGGTAAATGATGTCATGAATAACCCTTGTTTAAAAACATAAAATCTTTCCTTATTACTTTAAGGATATTTTCCAGCTTATTAGCTTGGCAAGTACATATTTTCCCATTCACACAATTCCCTCTAGATTAACTTCTACTATTCCCCCATTTACATCCAATACTCCAGTTGGGATATTTCTTTTTTTCTTATAGTGAATATATATGCTGAGGGTTTTTTATTTGATAGATCCTCTATTTAGATGGTTAATGATCTTTGGGTTTTAAGTCACCAAGTGAGTTTCTAGTTCTTGTCCCATGAGTGATCCAGAGACAAAAGTATTTTGGAAAACAGTGTGGGTAATCTTTGAATATTTTCAACCCTTCTCTTTATCTCAATATACGTATATTCCTGGCTTTCACCATCATAACTTCATGCCAGATCATATCTGAACAGTCTTCCATATTTAGATCTCTGGAACTAAATATCTATAGATTTCTCTCTTCTTGCAGAGTTTATTCCTCATCACTTGACACCTTAATCACTTTGAGGCCATAGAATTATTCTCAATTGTTTTTATTAACTGCCCCATGCCTATTCCACTGGCTTCAACGTCCATCTTGCACTTTATTTTCCAGCTATAATAAATTATTTGTGCCCTTGCATAGGCTGTTCCCCTGCCTAGTTCAATCTCTTGCTGTCACATTTCACGTGGTGAGCAACATTTACCTTTCGGTACCTATGTTCTCTCTGACTGCCTGTGATTCAGCTGGATGCCTCTATGATGTGGTCCCTTAACAGCTGGTGAAGAGCAATATCATATTGTCTTCTAATATTTGCTTTATCTCTAACTTTCATAAGTATATAAGCTTCTGAAAAACAAGGTACTATGGATATTTGGAGTGAATTAATTAATTTATTAATTTATTCATCAATTAATAAATTCACACATAGACCTCCTTTTCCTATTATTAAAGTATCAGGCAGGTTTTCAGGGGTCCAGTCTATTGGGGGCTTCATGCCCCAGCTTCGGCGGCTAGTGATCCCTGCATCCTCTCACTCACATGGCTGGGTCAAAATGGCAGATCTCCCTTTTCTATGTGTCTTCTTTATCTCTGTGCCTCCATTTGTATAAGGCTCAAATAAGAGGACTGATGTCCAACCTGTGTCATGTCTCACTAATGTACTCCAATCAAAAGCAATCTAATCAAATGATCTAATCAAGGTAGCTTAACCCAATCAAATGCAATCAAATGATTTCACACACAGGAATGGATTAGTTAAAAAACAATCTTCTTTTTGGATTCACCAAATTCAAACTGTCACAGCCACTGTCTGTGTACCCATTAAACACAACTTGTAGGCAAATGCCAGTTCTGCCAGTTGTGCACTCTTCTTCCCAGACTGAATTGGGCCATCCCATGTCTCTATATTTGGTTCCTTATTAAATGATCTTCTGGGGCAAGGTAGTATGCCTTGGCATTTACTACAGAATCCACTTAAAAACTAACTCCACATGCCATTGTCAGAATAAAGAAGTTAATAGATGAATGAACAGCATTTTTATTTCTGGCCAACTTTGAACTTTCCCTTAACACATACAGCTTCACCCCCACAACTATTCTTGCTGTTGCCTAAAAACAAAATGACTAATCCCCTATAAGACTATTTCTGAACAAACATAATAAAGTGAAAAGGAAAAGAAAGATATGCAGTTTTAGACAATGTTTATATTAAATGGCTTTGCGAGCTGAGACAATTAATAGAAGAACATATTTATTTTCAATTGTTTATTTTTAAATAGTCCATATTACTAGTTGATGAATAAAACATGGTAATAAATGATTAACAGATTCTATCATTCTTACCTAATTTTAAATACAGGTACTACACTATTGTTCAAAACTGTAATAAAACTATTGCATTAGCCAAAAGGGGTGCTGATGCAAAGTACCAGAAATCTGTTGGCTTTTATAAAGGGTATTTATTTGGGATAAAATTTTACAGTTACAAGGCCCTAAAGAGTCCAATTCAAGGTACCAAAGGAGGTACTTCCTTACCCAAAGTCTGTTGCCATGTGTTGAAGCAAGATGGCAGCCAATGTCTTTGACTATTCAGGCTTCCTCTTTTCTTCTTAAGGTTCCATGAGTCCAGCTTCTTCTGATGTCAGCTGTAGGCTGCAATAGAGCTCTGTCTTTCTTCCCAGGGCTCATTTCTTTCTAGGCTTAGCTGCTCTGGTCTCTCCACAAGGTCAGCTGTAAACTATCAGGTTCATCTCTCTTCCCGGGCCACAGAATCCCCTGTGTATCTTCTCTGTGTGTCTACTTCCCTGTGAGAGTCTGTTTTATCAGCCCACCAGGGAGACTAGGACTCAACGCTGAGTCGCACTCTAATGACATGGTTGAATCAAGTCCTGATCGTAACATAATTTAATCAGATGTCTCAGCTGAATCTAATACAATCAAAGGGTCATCACACCCAGAAGAACAGAACAGTTTACAAACATAATCTATATCTCTTTTTGGAATTCATAAATAATATCCAACTGCACAACTGGATATATGGCTACTCATTATTTTAAAAATCTGTGTAATATCTTTACTTTGAATGTCATGTTTCCTTTGTACTACCATATTTGGCTTCACTTTGTCTCACTAAATCATGGTGCCATTTGACAAGATGAAGACTGATTTTCCAAGTTTTTAAATGTGGAAGTATATTATACTTTTTGGATTATAAATCAGAGATTATTTACCTAGTATACTGGGTTGACTACCACAAACTTGATCATTGGAAGCTCAGCTTCATGATCTAGACTATCTGGTTACTTTTAGTGTTTGAAATCATTTTTAAACTATGGTGAAACAACAAAGGAAAATGATTG